>APFE031674248.1:59758-101864 GCA_000404065.3 Pinus taeda | reverse complement strand
ATGTCTAAAAATAGACATAGTCTAAAAATAGACTTGCACCAAAAATAGCCTGCGGGCCCACTTAGTGAAGGTGACTCTTTTCACTAAGCTCCATCATCTTGTTGCATTCTCAACAAGCATTTCTTGTTGCACACTTTTCAACATATGCTAGATTCAATTTACATAAGGCAAAGGAAAATTTTATGGAGGCGAAAAAGAGCTTTCCAGATTTAGGAGCTTCCACATCAAAGACTTGGAATGCACAAATAAAGAAGCCTAAAGTGGTCATTGGTGCACAGGAAACAAATCCTTCTTACAGACCTGCATGAAGCTCCTAAGGGATCGGAAAGTAGTCGAGGGACTGTAAGAGTTGATAGAAAACTACGCTGGAAAGGGTAAGCCACGCCCTGAACAATGCATAGTGCATAAAATAGATAAAAGTAAGAAAAGGACTAATCGATGGATGAGATTGACTGCACAAATTGGGGAATTTGAAATGGACTAGGTGATCCTTGATCTAGGATCTGATGCAATTTTTTTCCTAAATAGACCTCAGAAAGAATGGGGAAGTTGGTGCTAAAATGGTCCCCAATTTAGCTATGAATGGCGAACCAACAGAAGGTTATTCCTATCGGGTTCTTACATGGAATAACTATAGACATTGAAGGGGCACATGGTATAGGTGATTTTCAGGTAATCTAATTTATGGATGATAATAATCCCTACCTGGTGCTACTTGGAATCGATTGGCATTTGATATGAATGCGACCATCAACCTAAAGAAGCACAACATGAAATTTGAGAAGAAGGAACTGAGAGTAATTGTTCCATTAGATCCATTTGAGGGTGCATTGTATACTGAATCAGCCTGAGATTACTATGAGGAGGATGATATCGAGTAGATCTATAAGATGACTGCATAGAATGAGGATTGGATCAACCCTACGCTGAATGGGAAAATTGCTTGGGAAAAGGACAACTCCTGCAACTTGGATTCAGATGAGGAGCTCAAACATTTGTAGAATAAATTGCATGAAGTATCAATGATGTGATGCAATAGGCTTACTAAATCACTTTGGTGTATATCTAGTGAGGTATACAGTTTACCATATTGTGATGGCTTAGAAGATATAAATTTGTTCATGGATAAATTTGAAAGGGATATACCAGAGGAGCATCGGTTCCAGGAATTAGAATCGCAATAAGAGATACACCTACTAGATGGTGGGGTACAACTAAGAATGATTTTGTAGATTGGAAGGAGTACTGAAGAATGATGAAGTTGTGGTTTGGATATGCCAATACTCGCATTATTGAAAAATATATAGGGAAGGATGATCCGTGTGAGCATCTGGATTGTTGGACGAAAGCATGGGGAGAGGATCCGTAGCCTGAATGGGTACATATATTCTACCACACTTTGGATACTATTTTGATGAACTGGTATATAGAAATAGAATTTCGACACGTAACCATAGAATGGGACGTTCTGAAGGAAATCTTTCTGTTGACATTCAGTTTTGAGGATGGATTCGAATGTATTGATGAAGCATTACATGAAATCAAGGCTACAATATTCACAACACTTTTAGAGCATGTCACATGGGTACAACCATATTGGAGAACACATTTGCGCCATGCTCTGGAGCTTGGAAAATTTTACGGGCTAATATTCGCAGGTGGGGTAATTTTCCATGATTTTCCAAAAAAGGATTCACCAATTTCCATTTTTTATAACAATGATTCGCCCAAATTTTACGAAACAAAATTATTTTAGCTTAAAAATAACCAAAATTATATAGAGAGAATATATAAAATCATTATAAATTTGAATAATTTTACGAATACATCAATAATTTTTTTATAGTTTTCATACTATGGAATAGTGAGATTCACTAATGTTTTTAAACTTCAATATAATTTTCCATCCTTTAAATTTTTCCTGCTATGGAATGCTACAATGTTCGACAGAAGAAGGCGACGAAGACCCCAAGAATATCATTATCCCTTAGTCAAAGGGACAATGCGAAGTCATCAGGCCTAAGATAGAATTTCTTGACATCTCAAAACCATTGAACACCAAGTAAGTGAACATTGGGTTGGAAGCGCAGCTGAAGTTTGGGAATATAGGTGATTACTGGGATGAGGATACGATTGACAAAATGACGGAGTTACTGTGGGAATATCAAGACTTGTTTCCAAGAAATTTATCTCATCTAAAAGGGATAGTAGCTGATCTGGGTGTTATGAAGATCAACTTGAAGTTAGATGTGAAGCCGATAAAGAAGCACCCGTACCGGTTTAACCCTAAATACAAAGAAAACGTGCGTGAAGAAATAGATAAGATGCTTGCAGTAGGGATTATTGAGCCTGTATAAGAATCAAACTGGGTTAGTCCTATGGTGGTTTAGGAAAATAAGGCAAAGGGAAGATTTTGAATCTGAGTAGATCTAAGGAAATTGAACGAGGCTTGTGTACATAATCCATTCCCTATGTCATTCACAGATTAAGTATTTGAAAACGTTGGAGGTCAAGAAGCCTACTCTTTGACAAATGGGTTCTCAGGATATCACCAAATCAAGATCGCGCCAGAAGATCAAAGTAAGACTACCTTCGCCGCAAAATGGGGTTGTTTTCAATATACAGTTATGCTCTTTCAACTTAAGAATGCCCCTACGATATTTTCTAGGGTGTTAGTCGCAGAATTTAAATAATTTATTCAAAAAATTTTGGAGGTTTACTTTGATGATTGGACAGTGTTTGTGTTAGTGAAAAATCATGTTGCAAGTCTTCGCCTAATGTTGGATACTTGTAGGAAGTGTCAGATATCCCTTAATCTGAAGAAGTGCATCGTTTGTGTACCATATGAGATACTTTTAGGCCATGTTGTTTGTAAGCAAGGGTTGATGGTGGACCCTGCTAAAATTGCAGTAATTATCAATCTAGAGCCTCCAACAAATGTAAAATAGCTACGTGCAACATTTGGCCATACAGTATACTATAGGGAGTTCATCAAGGCATATGTGAAAATCACTCCACCCATGGAAAAATTATTGAAGAAGGATACAACATTTTGCTGGTATGATGATTGCCAGAAAAGCTTAGATGTGTTGAAGGAAAAAATGGTTATAACGCATATTCCAGTGTTCCCTGATTGGAAGAAATAATTACATGTACATGTAGATGTGTCCTGCATAGAATTAGGAGCATTGTTAACCCAACCAAGCGCAAGAGACATCGACCATCAGATTGCATTTGCAAGTAGAAAGTTGTCTAAGGCATAGATGAATTGTTCAACCATGGAGCATGAAGGATTGGTGATGGTATATGTGCTCTAGAAGTTCATGCATTATTTGTTGGGTGCACACTTCAAAATGTACAAAGATCATTCCGATTTGAGGTACCTGGTCAACAAGTCTATGTTGGGCGGGGGGGGATTTGTAGGTGGTTACTGATGTTTCATGAGTACGACTTTGAAGTAGTTGTGAAGCCGTGGAGATTAAATGTTGGTCCATATCACCTTTTGCAATTTGAGAATGGCAAAGAACCTACAACTATTACTGAAGGATTTCCTGATGCGCAACTCTTTGTTATGTGCGATGCAAATGAATATTTTGTAGATATAATCCAATTCCTGTCTATAGGTACAACTCCTAAAGGGTATACGGTGTAGAAGAAGAAATAATTGGTGGTTAGGACTGCATATTTTTATGTCATTGCAAGGAATTTGTATAAAATGGGATCCGATGAATTTCTGCATAGGTATGTCCCAGATTATGAACACCAAAGTATCCTCGTTGAAGTTTGTGGATGAGTTGTTGGAGGACATTATGTGGGAAGAGCGACTATGGAGAAGATCCTACGAGAAGGGCTATGGTGGCCTATTGTGCACAAAGATTCTAAGGAATATTATAGGATGTCTAATGTCTGTCAAGGGACTAGGAAGCCATCATGAAGGGATGAATTACATCTTAACCTAGAGGTATCGCTACAAGCATTTGATAAATGGGCAATAGAATTTGTGGGACTGATTCAACCACTAGGAAAGAAGACAGGAGCACAATACATCATTATTGTGATAGAATACTTGACCAGGTGGGCTAAAGCACAACCCATGAAGGATTGGAGTGTGGCTACAATTATGAAGTTTATATTTGAATACATTTTGTCTAGGTTTGGATGTCCTAAGATTTTGATGAGTGATAGGGGTTCACATTTCCTGAATGAAACAATTATTGCTTTGCTTGAATAATTCCAAATTTATCATCATAAAATCATGTTGTATCATCCTCAAGAAAATGGCATAGTTGAAGCCTTTAATAAAATCATGGAGAATGATTTGACAAAGATTTGTAATGCAAATAGGAATGATTGGGATGTGCGCATACCAGCTATTCTTTGGGCATATATAACTACCTGTAAGAAGTTGACTGGACAAACACCATTTAGGCTAGTTTATGGACAAGAGGTAGTGATGCCAATGGAGTATATAGTGCCTAGTTTGCAGATTTACATAGTCATAGAGATGGTCAATTGGGATATCATGGAGGAATTCCTCACGCAAATAGTTGAGTTGGAAGAAGATCGCTTCTTGGCAAATTTTCATCAGTGGGTGTATAATGATAGGAAAAATGCATGGCATGATCACCACATTAAGTAGCGCACCATTAAAAGTGGATATTTAGTACTGATGTATGATAAAAAGTTTACGAGGTTTCCAGGAAAGTTTCATATGAATTGGCCGGGACCATACATCGTTAAGGAGATTACGGATGGAGGTGCAGTTCAGCTCACGAAGCTAAATGGGGAGCTATGTCTAGGAAAAATCAATGGGATCCAATTGAAGCTATACAAGGGTGATCCCTCCCCTACACAATGACTATATGGGTGCAAGTCAGTCTTAGTACTTTAGGCAGTTGGAAGGAAGTGCAGGACTATAAACTGCACTTCCAAAAGGATAGTTTGGCAAAGGGAAGGTGTTGCATAATGATTAAAATAAAGGTGCAAAGGGGAGCTACAACAAAGGAGTTACACTAGCAAGGTGGGTCCCACATAGTTTGGCCAAAAAGTAACCGTTGAAAACATTGTAGATGGTTGGATGGCTATTTTTTCATTAAAGAGAGTGGGAGGGAGAATTTAAGGAGCATATCTTTGGAAATATTTCGCAAAAAAAGCATTAATGAAGGAGATTTGGAAGGAACAGATGGATTTGAATTCCAAATGGGCTATAAATACAGAATCTCACTCCACATTTGCACACTTTTCTTCCAGAGAAATTGTCTTGAGCATTTGCACTTTAGTTTGCACCAAGATTATTATTCCATGTCTAGAGGGGATTGGAAAGAGATACAAGAAAAGTTTTTGCAGCAAGGACTTGGGTGGGAGGAAACTTTACCTGAGTGGAAGAAGGAAATGTTATGGGAGAGAGTGACTACAGCACAACCCATACCTACTACAAAGCCTAGGTCACCGAGGCCTAAACCCACTACCTTCACAGTAGGAGAGAAGAATAACAACAAGTGCTGGTGCAAAAATCACTGCACAAAAATCAAATGGATGTTACATAGAAGGGTCTAATGGATAAAAGTATGCAACCGATGGAATGCTTGGATTTATATGAGGAATAATTGAATATGGGGGTTGAATATATTGACCCAGAGGAAGTAGTGTTGATTACTCTGCTACCACCTTATGTAACCCCAAGGAAATCCACTGCCAAAGTGACTAAGTACCCAGAATTTGAAAAATACAAGGTCTTCATACCATTGTTGCTAGAGGACATACATGTGGAGGGCAATTTGTTGGCTTGGGTACCATTTTTTAAGATGGAGGACTGGGAACTAGGTGATAATTTGAAGTTCCCACAGTTGGAACCCAACAAATATTTGAAGAAGGTCTACTATGAGGAGTCGGTTGTTACAGGGCTTGAGCAAATGAAGTGGTCAGCTCGGATTAAGCATGCAATATTTCTTAACATGTTGTGGGTGCCACACTTTAATTGAACCGTAATCAATACTATCTGTGTGTGTCAATTGCTAGCACTGGTTCATGATGGATGCCTCTAGCTAGGAGGGCCCATTCCAATTGATGACATGATGATCCACTGCATCAATTTTTTTCCTTATCAGAGTGAGAACCCTACCAATTCTTTCGTGTGGAAGTCATAGGAGAAGAAGCTTTCTGATTAGATGAAGAGTGACTTCAGGTTGGTGAAGAAGTCATGTAGCTATGCCATTAGCTCCATATCGGATGGAGTTGTGCAGTTTGCTACACAAAATTTGGTTGAGGAGATCACGCAGAAGTGTCGTGTTGATGAAGTACCTACAGTAGTAGTATCTTTGGCTGTGTAGTGTAGAAAAGGGGTCTAATACAATTGGTCCAAGTATATGTGTCATGAGTTTTTGGAGGATTTATGTGAAGCCCAGGAGGACAAAAAGGAATTCCATTGTGCAGAATTACTTTTGATGATCATGTTGGTGGCATGGAAAACACTTGAGGAGAGCCAGTTCCTAACCAAGGATCCATATTTGTGCGAGGCTGCGAAATTCACCTCGCTATGGGCGACAAAGGATCCTAAAAACATCATGAAACAAAGATATTTTGGGTCTTTTTTGAGATAGAGTTGTGGATGGTGATCAACCAATGACCGTGGTTATGACCTAGTTTACATGCGTAATATACTAATATTGCAGATTTCTACAATCTTTCTATCTATAAAAAGAAGTATGGCACACGAACATGGCATAAGTTGCCATATTTGGTCGCAAAGGAAGACATTCTGGGGGTCATCAACAAATGGTTGAGCGAATGGCTCACCCCATTTGATGAAGGTGCAGGAAACCACTAAGGTTGTAGAAGGAAAAGGAAAAACAATAGTTGTGACAACACAAAGAAAAAGAAGCATGGAAGGCTTCTAAGAAAGAAAATCTCGTGTAGAAATTGAAGGAAACATAGAAAGAAATAGCAACGTAGCAGGAAATGATCTCTAAAAAAGAGAAGGAAGCATAGAAGGAAAATGTTTCTACCAAAGAGATGGAAGCACCCAAGGAGAAAGCTTCTGCAACATCATAGGTCACTATTGGCCTTGATGAACTTGAAATGGAGTGCAGAGATATGGAGGTCAAGATTGAGGGTGAAGAGGAAGGAGGAATAGACTTTGAGTCCCCCCTCAAGGTCAGGAAGAGGCAGAAGTGAAGTTCCATGGGACCCCACAAGAAGTAAATATTCGACAAGTCTGTGAGTGTGACACCATTGGTCCTCATAGAGGGGGACCTCGATGAGATCGACGATGTTGTCTGGAATGCTATTGAAACTATTTGGGGACACATTGAGGGCCAGTACTACTAGGTATTATATAAGGTACAATAGAGCCTAAAGGAATTGTAGGTCCAGATAGGGGTAATCCATGAAAGCATGGTACAAACAAGCACGGGTCAAGCAAGCGTGTTGAGTATTAGCACAGTGGAAATCACATTTGGGCTTCTCCCATTACCACTACCAAGGGGCTCTCTCGAGTTTGAGATAGATGAAGACCAGGAGCGGGCACAGTTTACGAAGAACCTAAGTATCAACCCTGCAGCACTACCAATCCAAATTTTGTATGAGATACACCAAGGAGTTTCATATGAGATTCTATCCAGGTGAAACGAGCACTGTTGATTATTGATGAGGTCAAAAATAACAATCAAAATATTTTTGAAGAGAAAGTGTAGGCCTTCCAGGCCCGCCATGAGGCATTACAGCCGAATTAGTAGCTAGAGACTACCCTTAACCAAGTATGGAGTGAGATCCCTGAGCTCCAAATTCTAACAGAAGTGGCCTCAACAAAGAAAGTTAAGAAGTTTTCTACTACAGTGAGGGAGTCCAAGAAGGAAATTGGAAAGGTCCACTTTGAGATGCAATTGTGGATATCAGAGCTTCAACTTAAGCTACAACCAATCACTCCTCCATATGTCATAGAGCAGCGTGAGGCTGCTATCAAAGAAGATATGACTACTCTGGAAGCTGAAGTCAAGGATTGTAGCCAATTGTTTGAGTAGACCATGGAGATGTGGACCTTGCTATAGGAGGATCCACACCTACAGAAAATTGAAGCAGACATCTATGACAAATAACTGCAGTTTGACGAGATCAGGGCAACAACATAGACCTTAGCACCTGTGCAAAGGTTCACTAGACTTCAGGATAGAAATTTCATCTAGACCCAGATTGTTTAGCTGCGTCAGAAGGCCTCCATTATCTCCTCAAGGACGTATCCCTGGGCCAATGAAGCAAGTTAGTTATCACAAATAGTCCAGAGAAATTTAAAGTCTCCACAGCAGATATAGAGAACCATGGGCCTTATAGTCGAAGGTCCAACTATAGAGAAATTGGTTGAAGAGATTTGATAGGATGACATGCAGGGAACAGAAGATCTTCAGGCATTAAAGATCGAATTCAGTGGTCTGCAAGAAAATATCGAGGCAACACCAGCAGAGTGACTCAGGATGAGTCACGACTTTGTGTTGGGGCCCTATTGGGACAGGGTCCCCTAGGGTCAAATTTTGTAAAGTTTTGTTAAATATTGTAAAGTCTATGCATTTTGAGGAATGGAGTGAGAGTAGCATAGGCCGATAGGAGTCAAATGGGATTTTAGAAGGTCAAAGCCCCTTATTTTGTTAAGAGTCAAGTTGTTTTGAGACTTGCCCATGGTTCGCGAACCATGGTGTTGTAACAAAGAATCATATAAGAAGGAGTCATAAAAGAGTCATAGGAAGATAAGAAAGAGCATAGAAGCGTAGGATTTGGGTCTGCTTCATCTATTCTATACTTGGGCAAAGGGGAAGGCTCTTACAACTGCATGTGTGTAGACCTTGGTAAGTCCATAGTTGAGTGCATAGGCCCCTACAACTGTGTGGGCAGGGATGGAAAGGACTGTAATTGAAGATCTTAAGCATAATAAAGGTTTGTTTTGAAGAATTATCTGTGTATTTGTGTATTATTGCTTATATCTGAATTTACTGTATGTTTGATATATTGAAGGCAATTAATCATGAAAATTATTTAGTAGATTCTTGAAGACTTATATTTGTGTATTTATATGATGTTATGAATGTTTAGCATAATCGATGAAGGGCATAAATCTGCTAACAATTAATTGCTGCAATACCCTGGTTTTAAGGGTTAGGGTTCGCGAAGGTTGAGAAAAACCCTAAGATTGACATAAACACATCACATAGTCTTGTGGATGCAGAAACCTGTTACTAGCATCCCCCAATACTGCCTCAGGTGAGACTCCAACCTGCACTACCCATGTTTTTTCCTAGAGGGACGGTAGTGTATGGCTTTGTTGGTTAGCGCAACTAACTTTGAATTTGGGTCCAAGCCCCCTCAAGCCAACATGAAAATACCCATGGGATCTTAACATCTTATGAAATAAGAAAAGGGGGTCCATTAGATATTAGAGAAGAAACATTCAATGATACATATAAAGGAAAGGAAAAGGAGGAGCTTTAGGAAACAGGTTAGATTTAAGATGAAGAAGAAGTGAATTTCTTAAAGGAACTCCAAATAGGAACTGCCAAGTTTAGAGGTAAGTTTCCTTTAAAATGATTTTCCCTTGGAAGGGTTGGTCACTACGCTGCTAAATGCCCTTATAAAGAAAATGAGGAGAAAGCAAAGAATTATTCAAAAGGGAATGTTAGAGGAAGTTCTGATAACAAGAAAAGTTTTTACACTCACAAAGATAGTGAATATTCTTCCAATAATGAGGATGTTCAATCCGATCAAGATTATCAATTGCTTATGGAAGTTGAAGTAAAATATGTAGATGAATTTGATGATGTCTTTATGGATACTCTATAAGAAATTGTTGGCTTAGGAGGTCTGGACCCAGGTTCATAGTTAGTTGCATCAATCAACAAATCCCTACACTACTGGCCCTTTCAGAAATAACTCGTGTAGCGCAGGCTGCAATCTCACCCAGTGCAGTATGGAGGGATGTATGAACCAAGTTTTTGCATCTAGAGACGAGTGTGATGCCTTTTACCACCTCAGATATTCCTTTGCATAGATCGATAAGCGCTTAGGGATTGGTACTACAACTCTACTAAAATAGCCTTCAAACTTTCACGAAGCTTTACGATCAACCTTTGTGGACCCTTAATAGTTGATTTATCCACTTACACGCATTAGAGAACAATCCTAAATTAGTTTTCATGTATATCTACTTAGTTATTTAGTAAACATAACATAATTCATCACAGTCTTTGTGAAATTACATAAACATTCTTGTGTACATCATCTAATAGTTATTCAATGGAATTGCGCATCATTAGATCAATATTTCACAAACACATTATTCATCCACCGTAAACAGAACTAAACAGAGATAAACAAATATGCACAATATTTCTTTAGTAATTTTCTTTATTTATCTTTAATTCAACTTTACAAACTCGAAACTACCCTGTGCACTTAGCTGTAGGGATCCACACACTCAACTGTAGACTCTACCTAGGCCTCTGCGCACTCAGCTGTAGAACCTTTCTTCTCCTATCTAACCCACTTCTCTGTGCTATCACTTTTTGCTTACTAACCCATTACATCCATCTGGACATGCCTTAGACTCTCTAAGACACACCTATTTAGAGATTTTTACATACAATCCCATGGTTCGTAGACCATGGGTGGATATCAAAACTGACTCAACTATTACATAAGCAAGGCGCTAAAACCCCTTTGACTCCTAACCATATACACACTCCGCATCCACAAATCGTAGAGACTTTACATTACTTACAAAAAATACATCAAAACTTGGGTTATTTTAACCCCAAAACTGACCCAAGGGACACCATCCCAATAGGCCCCCAACACAAAGATCGTGACTTGCCCTCGATTCATTCGGCTGGCGCTATGATCTTGCTGTGGCGATCCCCCAGCTCTAACTGGATGATGACAACTTTGTTCATGCTCTGTGTAAATGCCTTCTTGAACTCCTCAACTAACGTTTCTGTAGTTGGTCCTTCTGCAGCCAACCTCATTGTCTATTGCATCTGCTGCAAGCCTTTAAGCTTGTCATGGATGGTGGTTGTGACTTGATAAGCCTCTTCCAACCATGGTTGCAACTTGGCCTTTAGCAAGGCCTCCTTCTTCTGTGTTTCCTCTACCTACATGAGAGCCACTTCCCTTCCTGTAATTTTGCAAGGCACTGTGCTGGTGCAATGGAGTACGTTGTTGCCCTAAATTTGTCATATTGCCACTGTAGCTCCCTAATTTCTATATTCATCATCTGCAAGGTTGGATCTTCCTACAGATTTGTTACTAATTCCATGGCTTACTCAAATAATGTTGTGTATTCTACTACTGTGGCATCCATAGTGGCCATTCCTTCCTTGATTGCAGCTCTGCGCTGCTCCTGAACCTCCGACAGGCCATGGGCTACAACTTCAATTGTAGCTTGGTGATCTTCATGTTGAGTTCAAATTGAACTTGGTTAACCTCAGCTTTGGCTTCATGCACACTAGCAACTTATTTTATAATCTTCACTTTTGGATGTGCGTCCTCAGGGATATGAAGCTCAGGCACTATCCTGCATGCCTCTGTGACTACTGACTCCAATCATGAACTGTGCGCCTTGAGCATATCCTTCTCTTGCAGAACTTGCATCTTTTTGATGAACAACTATTGATTATTGACTTTGATTTTTGTGACAAAATTTAGTGCTCACTATTCCCTAATATGAAGCTCTTCCATGACTCCCTGTAGTAATGCATGCAATGAATCCAGTTATGTCGTGGCAAGGTTCAGGCACGTATTTGGGAATTTATGAAGGATGGCGAGTTGTTCCTCAGTGTTAGCACAAACTGAACCTATAGGCAAGGGGAATACTAGCACATCCTGCAACCACGGAACCATCTTCACACCTATACTTTGACCCTGTGCCAAACTGCCTTGGGCACTTCTCACCTTCCCAACATCTCAGAAATCCTTTTGAAGTCCTTGTTACAAGTCTATTTGGACACATCACTCCCATCATTCAGATTAGTTTAGTTGCTATATTCCCTAGACAAGTCATCACTTTGAATGCCTCCTTCCCTTGAAAGTTTCCTAGCTTAAAGCCCTCCATAATTTCCTCCTTGAGGGACCAGTGTAGCCTTGGTCAAGGGTAAATGTGCTTTAGTGTAGGTAGGCCCATGTAAGGGTGCATTTCAGTGCACTTAGGCCCACTTTGACCTGTGCTGGATGAGATTGAGTGAAATCCTCATAGGGTTCTCGGAATATTCTTATCTTTTGGAGCATTTTATAAGGTTCACACACTTATAATATTCTATGAGCTCGAAATTGGATAGGGAATGAGTTAAATAACATCCTATATTCTCATCCCTTCCTCCATGGAAACTAACTCTAAGTTTGAAAGGCCATTCAATAACCTCATTTATGACCAAACCTCCTCCATTTTCTTATAAATTGAGCACTCATCTAAGTGATCAGGGGCTAGACTTTGAGAATTTGTAAGGAGATACTATTAGTGTGAGGTTTGAGATTGTAAGCAAGTATTGTTATTCTTCCAGAGTGTTGTGCTTTTGATGTGATGTTGGATGGAACTCAAGCTGGAGGAGTGACATTAGATCAGACTTCATGGTTGTAACTCTTCCTTCTAATTAATAAAGATGTTTACACCTTTTTCCCATATTCTTGTCTCTATGTATGATGATTATATGTGTAAATGTTTTCGATTCCATTTGCTTATAGTAGATAGATCTCTTGCTTTGCTTTGTTTTTGTCCTCTGTTTATGATTGCAGGTACTTGTTGAGAGGATTAAGTTCAAGAAGGAGCGATAGGATCCATACAAAGGAGACAAGGGGAAAGTTAAAGATAACAAGTAGGTCTCTTGTCTTATTTATCTTCTATAGAAAAAGATTAAACACTTTAATTCTATTTTTCTAGGTGTAGCTACCCACCTAGCGAAATTGTGTTTATCCATAGATGCAGAATTCCACATAACAAATTGGTGACTCCACCTAGGAACGAACCCAAAATTAAAGTGTTTAACATTTTTCTATAGAAGTTAAATAAGACAAGGGACCTACTTGTTATCTTTCACTTTCCCTTTGTCTCCTTTGTATGGCTTCCATCGCTCTTTCTCGAACTTAATCCACTCGACAAGTACTTGCAATCATAAACAGAGGAAAAAAACCAATCAAAGAAAGAGATCTATCTACTATAATAAAATGGAATCGAAAACATTTACATATATAATCATCATACATAAAGACAAGAATATGGGAAAAGGTGTAAATATCTTTATTAAGTAGAAGGAAGAGTTATAACCATGAAGTCTGATCCAATGTTACTCCTCCAACTTGAGTTCCATCCAACATCACATCAAAAGCACAACACTCCAACAACATAACAATACATTCTTACAATCTCAAACCTCACACCAATAGTATCTCCTTACAAATTCTCAAAGTACAGCCCCTGATCACTAAGATGAGTTCTCAATTTATAGGAAAATGGTGGAGGCTTGGTCATAAATGAGGTTATTGAATGACCTTCCAAACATAGACTTAATTTCCATGGAGGAAAGGATGAGAGGATAGGAGGTTACTTAACTCATTCCCTATCCAATTTCAAGATCATAGGAGATGATAAGTGTTGGAATCGTCTAGAAGGCTCCAGAAGATAAGGATATTTCGAAAACCCTATGAGGATTTCGCTCAATCTCGCCCATCGCAGGTCAAAGTGGGCCTAAATGCACTATAATTCACCCTTACATGGGCCTACTTGCACTGAAGTTCATTTACCCTTGACCAAGGCTACACTAGTCCCTCAAGGAGGCAATTCTAGAGGGCTTTAGGCCAGAAAACTTTCAAGGGAAGGAGGCATTCAAAGTGATGACTTGTCTAGGGCATGTAGCAACTGAATTAAGGTTTGATGAGCCCTAAAAGTACTGATCTGAATGCTGGGAGTGATGTGCCCAAATAGACCTGTAACAGTTGCCTCCTAAATCATTAAGTCGAAAATGATAATGTCGAGTGATATGCTTTACGATGTGATGAGGAGGTTCCGAAGAGGATGGTGACCTCCATCAATTACAATACATAATATCATGATATTTTGGATTTTTCATGAATTTTTGAGGGAAGGCATACCCATGCTCAACGTATAAACTTTTCATTACATGTACATAGATAATCATCTACAGATATAGACCCATGATGGGATGACAATCAGTGTAAAGCCATTGTACGGATGATTTGGTACTTTCTTGAAATTGTAGCCCAGATGGATGGAACTCGATCCAGGGTCTTCTATCTCATTCAATCATTCACTCCAATACAATTCTAACCATGTCAATATGTGATCTAAAGTCGAACATGGGAAGACACTGTCTGATTACCAGCCAATGATGTAAGTCGTTAAAAAACGCGAGATAAATCACCGATAATGATAATGATCCTCAAGGTACTTCAGTACATTCTGCATGGTGTGAATGGATGTTTTTATGTCGAACACCAGTGATGTCAACCTATCACCATAAGCGAGAAACTTGCCATTGATGTATGCAAGCCCCAAGGTATTGAAAGGGTGTTTCTAAGTCTACTTCTTGGATAATGTGTTGATGTCAACAAGAAGCAACTTGTCATAGGAGGGCCTTGATGTATCCCACATCAATGAAACAAAATGAGTGTAATGATTTTTGGAGATGGAATGTAACTAACGACACAAGGTTTAGGAATGGCAGTCATTAAAATGAAGGTTTATGAGTATTACAAAGGATGAATTTAACTGAATGACTTCTCTTGAACATGTCGATGAAACTGAATGAATTGGCAACATTGACCCAAAACCAAAGTAATGGATGGTATAATAGACCAAGGTATGATGACCATCAAGCAGATAACCCAATCGAATTAGTCACGATGATGAAGTGAAAGTGTCATGTTCAAGAGCGACCTGCTACAATAAAGTAGTTTACCCCCTTTCGCATTTTCCCTAGTCATTGTTGACCAATACCTCTTTATTTTTTATCAAGCTTGAAGAGGATAACATATTCTTGTCGTATAATTCCACCCTTCGGGTGAATCCATCACTATGTGATGTTTTAACAAGTCTAGCGAAGGTGAAACTTGGTCATGTTATGATGGAAAAGTTTGTTGCTATTTGATGTTTTAATGAGTTTAACGACAATGATAACTTGGTCCTTTTCATGTTTAGAGAGTTTGAAAAGGGAAAAAAAGAAAACTCTACAAGTTATTTTTCATAAGTTTGTCTCTCAGGTCTAAAAAAGTGTAAAATTATATGAGATATAACCTATTGACCATGTTCGATCAACGTATTCCTTTTTTGTAAATAATCTATCTCAATCCGGAAAAGGGTTAAACTTATACTGAGTAGATGTCATTTCTGTTAGGGTCCCACCCTAACCCCCTTATTTATGTAATGGGATCACGTCATAGTCAAGAGTCAATAAAGCCCATATTAATAATTGTAAGTGGTTATCCCGCAATTAATAACGGAACCACAGTTAGTTGCAAATTGGTTGTAGTATTAGATAGATGGTATTATTAATACCACGGTATTGGCCCATGGTATTGCATGTATGAGTCATATATAAAGGATAGAGACTCCCTGCAAGGAGCATCGTGTATTATTTTGTAATCGAGCTCTGCTCTATTGGAGGTTGCCCCCTCGAAGAGGCAAGTGAACATTACTCAATGAATAATAAAATCATTGCTATTATGTGTTCTGGGTATCTTTTCTTCGCATCTTTTGTATTTGGGTATCATTTGTAGGTTAAGAGCATAACAAGTGGTATCAGAGCACTTTCCAAGGCCGGTGGGATCTCCATTTCTTAGCAAAAATTTTTTTGGCTAGAGACGTGTTCCGACATCTTTAAACCACGAGATCTGTCGTTGAGCGCATAAACCTGCGGATTTGGGGAGGCATGCACGCAGGAAATACAAGAGGTGGTCATGTTTGTTGGACTCCCTTGTAACCCCTGTGCGTACCCCTTCGAGTAGTAGCGCATTAGACAGAACCGCGCACGGACTGTCTTCCACGTACCCTCTGGGTATATTGGAAGCCCCCTAGGCTCCCTTGAAACCTCGCCACAGATAAACCGCCGGCCGTCTTGTGGCTATAGTACACCGAGAACAATACTCGGAGAGATTACTCACCCGTACGATAGGGTAGTCGGGTTGTACGGCTAAGTGTACAGTCGATCCTCCTTAGTTAGGGTCCTGAAACATTGGGCCGAGTACTACTGCCAGACCCTTATGTATATTGCAATATGTAGCACCTGACACTCCTCAAGACCATAGTTCCCTTTTCTATCGGGGGATCACACATCATCTCTTCTAGATCCACTTTACAAAGGGGTGCAGCAGCAGCAGACATCAGTCCCAATCAGCCATTCCGATCTATTAGATCCATTAGATCCACAGAAGCAGTCGGTTCTGCCACCCAGAGCTATCAGATCCGCCATTCAGATCTCTTAGGTCCACCAGATCAAGTCGTTGTGAAGGGTTCCTATACCGGGGTATAATTTTCGCAGGACTTTTGGCCGCATTGAAATTTTGACTATTTGGCCACTGCAGTATTTGTAAGGACCCTGGACACCACATATCTCCACAATGGTATGATATTGTCCACTTTGGGCCTAAGCCCTCATGGATTTGCTTTTAGACTTACCCCCAAAAGGCCTCATACCAATGGAGATATTTGTCCATCCTTATATACCCATGATCCTCCCCACTTCTAGTCAATGTGGGACTTTGGTCGTATACCCAACAATCCTCCCCTCGAACAAAGGACCATCGAGCCTCCCCTCAAACGATTATCCATCCGTCCACTCTCTACCAACCAGGATTCTCCGCTCCAATGCGTTGGAAGCACACGCCTTACATGGAACACCACCTGCCTCGAGAGCTTGCTCTATCCCAGGTCAACTCCTCTTCACCGTGTTGGGACCAGGACACATCCATGAAGAATCCGGAGCACACCGCCTGTCTAACCGAGCTCATACACGGATCCCATCGTGATATTACTGGGGCCCACCATCTTCGTTCGGCATTCCGAGAATTCATCCACTTGGCTAACTCTGGGGCATGGCTCTGATACCACTTGTAAGGACTCTGGACACCACATATCTCCACAATGGTATGATATTGTCCACTTTGGGCCTAAGCCCTCATGGATTTGCTTTTGGACTTACCCCAAAAGGCCTCATATCAATGGAGATATTTGTCCATCCTTATATACCCATGATCCTCCCCACTTCTAGTCAATGTGGGACTTTGGTCGTATACCCAACAATCCTCCCCTCGAACAAAGGACCATCGAGCCTCCCCTCAAACGATTATCATCCGTCCACTCTCTACCAACCAGAATTCTCCGCTCCAATGTGTTGGAAGCACACGCCTTACATGGAACACCACCTGCCTCGAGAGCTTGCTCTATCCCAGGTCAACTCCTCTTCCCGTGTTGGGACCAGGACACATCCATGAAGAATCCGGAGCACACCGCCTGTCTAACCGAGCTCATACACGGATCCCATCGTGATATTACTGGGGCCCACCATCTTCGTTCGGCATTCCGAGAATTCATCCACTTGGCTAACTCTGGGGCATGGCTCTGATACCACTTGTAAGGACTCTGGACACCACATATCTCCACAATGGTATGATATTGTCCACTTTGGGCCTAAGCCCTCATGGATTTGCTTTTGGACTTACCCCAAAAGGCCTCATACCAATGGAGATATTTGTCCATCCTTATATACCCATGATCTTCCCCACTTCTAGTCAATGTGGGACTTTGGTCGTATACCCAACAGGGGGGAAAATTCGAGCTATATGGGCAAAGGGATCACATGTAGCCATATCTCCAAGTAGGAGGTGGGGTGATGTGGAGTCATCGTCTCAAGGAGGAGTTGCAGGATCCTTGAGGTAGCCAACCTCTTTGATTCGACTTTGTTACAAGAGCCCCGATGTGGAGTAGCAGGAACTGACTGATTAGGTAGAGATAGATGCGGATGGAGCAATAAAGAGAGCTACAGTGTAGGGAATCCCAGGACAACGCAGAGCATGCAGGCTGCAACAATGTGAGAGGCACAAATGTGTTGCACAGTGCAGGGTAGCATAGAGAAGGGTGCAACGATGCGAGATGCATGGAGATGTTGCAGTAGTGCAGAGTTCAGAGAGGGAGCACTTGTCAGAAATAGGTAGAGCTTCAAAATCAGAGTATGTTTCGAGCTGAACAGAGAGGTCAGTTGGGAGTTTTTTGTTCCGAGAGTTGTTGGAGCAACCACACTTGGTAGATGTGTTGCATGCAGAACATTCTAGAGGTACAGGATCTGGTTCGAGATGAAGCCTTTCTTGTTGAGAGGGAGTGTTGAAAATTGGCAACAAGAAATTGCTAAAAATAGAAGTGCTAAAAATAGCAGTTTGGGCATCAGTGCTGGATTGGGCAACAGGGAATGAAAAATGGAAGTTCTAAAAACAGAAGTTCTATTTTTTAGCAGTTCAAGTTGGATTCCTATTTTTAGACAGTCCCTCGTCTAAAATAGGAAGTAAAATTCAAATTTGATATTAACAACAGTTTGTAAATTAATTAATTAATTCGTCTTGAGTTAATTAGTTAAGGAAAAGCAAACTTGAAGTCTATGTGAGGACATGCAATAGTTTATCTATTAATTGGGGAATTTATCCATTAGTTAAAGAGATAAGGATGAGTTGTAATATTGAGTTTTAATTAGTTGGCTCAGTTAACTGAGTCAAGTCCAGTTAGATTAATTTAACAATTTGTTAAATCAATGAGAGTTCAGTTAGTTAATGCTTGCATGCATGTAACTACAGTATTTTAGATAACTGAGTATTCACTCATGGATAACTCATGCATGTCAGTTCAGATAGAGACCTAGTTGAGATCAGAGAAGGGACAATGTACTATTAGTTGGATGAATATTTTTCCTATAAAGGAAGCTCATCCATGATGAGGATTTATCTCCTTCAGGTTTGTGCAATTATTTCAGAGGTCAGTGTTGTGTGTGAGGTGAGAATCACATAGGTTGCAGCTGGAGTACCCAGGAAAACTGTGCATAGAAATAGGAGGCTTTGAGGGCAGAGGAGAAGGTTTGTGAGAATCCTTTGACTGTCTATGAGCAGTAGAGGGATTGTACTGAGAGCTGGATAGCTTCCAAGCTAAGTATTTGTGTGATACGGACATATTTCCACTTTTATGATAATACAAAGATAGGGTTTTAGGCTGGTGCTTTCCCCTAGTTATATCTTCTGTGTTATGTGTGTTTGACTTCTTCATTTTAGTTATATGTGTTCTTATTTATGTTGCTCATGTTCAATTAAACTTCCACTAAATTGGTTGTAGAAGAATATCTAGTATTATGCTTTAGTACATTGCATATATCAGTTTGATCTATAGGTGGGGAAAAATCCTACGAAAAATTCTAAATGGTAACAAAGCTAGCTGATGTGTAGAAAAATTCTACAAAATTTCCACAGAAGCCTATACTGGGAGGTTGAAGTTTGTTTCCAGAACTGGTTGTACACATTAGACTTTAAAGTCTCATTTTTCTATTTGATCTTAAGGAACCTTGAAAATATATTTTGATCATCCAAAGAACTAGTTCCTGAGGACTGAATAATTTCTAGAGGTTCTCTAAAAGGTGAGGTTGTAGGAGGAGTAGTCGAAACAATGGTTGTGGGAGGAGTGGTTGAAGCACGAATCCCTGCTAATGTAAACACTTCTGGATCTCCAAGATCAATGATCACTGGTGGAGTTTCTTCTGTTGATGTGACCAAGCTAACCTTAGGCTTCTTTTGTTGAAAAATGAATCCTTTCATAATATCTTCAGTAGACGAAGTTTCCTCTCTCAGCCTTTTCTGTTGCTTGCTCTAATGAATTGGAGTCTATTCAGTGGAGGTAGATACAACCTATTCATTTGCCTCTTGAAGAGTCCCATCAACCCATGTTTCTTGATTCATAAATTTTTCTATTTCTAGCCTTGGAGTATGATTATAAGGAGTCATATTGAAATTAACTCTCAAAGCAGAAATGATGACAAAAGGATCATAGGACCAGGTGAAGCTGGGCTGAAAATTCATCTTCCTTAACAATGTATCTACCTCAACACTAGCTAATATGGTGTTACAAATAAATGATCCAATATGTGCTTTAATCTTGAATTGAGACTTTCCTTTGCCTTACACAAAGTGTAGTTCATCCATGGGGATCATCTGCCTAATATATTCCAGAGAAAAGATTCTCATAGGAACATATTTGGTTAGCTTATATGGTGCAAGCTCACAACCATATACTCTTATCTTAGTATAGTTCTGGTATAGATACCACTCACCAGTTTTATTCTACTCACTTAAATGTAAAATCCATTTAACTTCATCTCCAATCCTTTGCTTTGTCTGAATGTTGAGGAGCTATACCACTGGATGTATGAATGCATCTACAAATTCTGAAAATGACGAGGTGGTAGAAGTTGTCTGGACTATTTCTATCCACTGATTGATTCACTCCTTTTTCATCCTTCTTACTGAGTTTGATAGGAAAAATATCACCCTGTTGAAAAAGAAACATGTGGACAATTACAGAGCTGTAATTGAACACTCCCTGTACAGTAAGGTTCATGAATTGTTCATGTACATTGCTAGCCAAGAATTGGTTGTAATTATACATGAATGTTTGTTGTTGATCTTTATTAAACATGGATAGGAAACCAAGGATAGTCTCATCAATAGATTGGTCATCTAGATATCCTAATAAATAGGAAAGAAAGGAAATGAAATGTTTGGAGGCTTCAGGAAACATGGAAGATGAGTAAGGTGGATTTCTTTTAGGCAATTCTACATCCTTAGGTAAAAAGATTTCAAAAATTTGGGCTCTCTATGGGAAGGATAACTTATGGTACAAATCCATAAGTGCTACTAGTGAGAAATCTGTGAGAGAGTCAAATTAGGGGATTAGGAGCATTTGGTTTATGGTTTCAGCAAATATGATGATCGAAATGTCTCCATTTTGGGCCATGACTGCTCTTTTCACAAGGTCATATTTAGCTTGACACCAGGTAATAAGGTCAGGAAACTCATGTGTTTTTGGGAAGCTAAAGAAAGGTAATAGGGATTCCCAAAATCTAATTGGGTCTTGTTTGTCAAGGTAATTCTGTTTGAGCCATAAGTGCAGTTCATAAAAATCGAACTCAAACTTGGCTTTTGTAGTTTTAAACTGTGAATCCACAAGCAAAATATGGTCAAGGTCAAGCTGGGTTGGAGTAGTAGTGCTTTCCTTTGCACTTTGCTTCTTGGTTTTTCCTTTTTGGGCCATGCTTCCAGACAGGAGGAAGAGCAGTTATTAGTAGCAGGCTGAGCAAGTAGTAAGAAGTCACACAAAAACTGTAAACCTGAAAATAATTGAAAAGAGTCAGAGGAAAGTGACAAAGAGGTGGGTTTAGTTTTATTTATAACATGCCTGGAAGGGATAATGGTTTTATTCATAAGTGAAGCTTCTTTAATGCATAGGAGCAGAGCTACAATGAGTGGATATAATGGGCATGACAATACGGAAGTGAGCGTGTGAGGTGGCAACAAATAGGATGAATTGGAAATGGGTATCTGAGGTGGCAATGGATAGGATGAATTGGCAACAAGTATGTGAGGTGATAGCTTAGGATTGGTTGAGGGATAATGGTCAAGGTGCGGGATGGAAGAGTCATTGGCAGAGGGAAACCATGATTGGTTTGCGGGCGGGGTGGGGGGGGTGCAGAGTGATATTGTGGTGACACAGAAGGTTGAGGCATCCACCATGGAAACCGCTTTGTGGACCCCCCCATTCTGTTAACGAGAAACAGTTGAGGGGGTATGAAGTCTCTCCCTGTCATTGATCTAGGCGGGGAGTATATTAGTCATTAAATGATGTGCTCCATTTATTGAAAGCTGATAAGGCTTTTTTTCATTTATTGACTTTGGCCTAATCATATATGTGCTTTATAACACAATTTCTAATTCCAAAGGTTTATAACCAAGAATTAATCCAGATTAAGGAAATTAATCATTAATTGACAAAATTTAGCATTTTTCTAATGTGGTGCATTTAGAATAGAAACCTTTGCATTTATTTTTATATGAAAATGAAGCCTTTTTTTTTTCTTCCCTAACATTTTATTTTTCTTTTTCCTCTTTCTTTAAGGCAGCTAACTCCTATCATTTTATTGATATGGATGCCTATAAAATATAAAATTGTCGTAACATTTTAATTTTTATTTCTTTTTCATCCATATCCTAACTTAACATTTTGAATTTATTTTTTACTAATATACTAAATTATCAAAACCAAATAACGTTACAACATCGGCTCCAGTGGGGGACTGCTTCCCCCTGTGGGATGCAGAGAACAAGTAGGTACAAGTGCCTTTCCCTCGGGCTATGGAGTCTTTGCTGAAATAACTACACACTTGCAATTTGTTCAAAATAAAATGAACTCTCTTGATATTTATAGACAATGAATGGATGGATGAAAATCTAGTATCGGATATAATGTTTTAGGAATTTCCCATTGACTAGAAATGAGGAATACTCTCCTTCCAAATTCTATAGGACAAATGTATTATTCCCTTTGACTTTTGCAATGCTAAATAGACCAAACCAAAGGTAATCAAATTTTGCATGCTTGCCTTTATCCTCCCTCCTTGTGTCCCATCTAAGCACTAGGTCACCTTTCTTGAAATTCCTTTCTCTAGACTTTCTGTCAAACAGCTCCTTCATCTTGTTTTGATATTTCCTTTGCTTGTACTGAATTTCATCCTTGTCCTCATTCAACCTAATGATTTGATTTATCCTTCTTGAGAAATCATATTTTTCTTCATAATATTCCTCAAGGAATCTCATAACAGGTAAAGCTCAATAAGTGGGAAAAACTACTTCCTTACCATAGACTAATTGGAAAGGAGAGTTTCCTATGGACTTCTTAGGGGAAACTTTGTTTGCCCAAATTGCACGGATTAGGTGACTGTACCAACACTTTTTATGGTCTTCAAGAGTCTTCTTAATGACCTTAACTAATCTCTTGTTGGAGGACTCTTCTAGCCCATTACCCTATGGATAGTTGTGTGTAGAATGGTGTAATATAATTGAATACTTTGACGTAACTCAATCATTTTAACACTTCTAAAAGTTGTTTCATTATCTGTAACAATCTGTTGAGGACATCCAAATCTTGATAAATTTGTCTCCTCAATGTTGAAATGTGGCAACAAGAATATTCCAATTTTAATTTTTCCATGATTTAAAATTGTGAATTAAAATTCGAATTTAGTCTCACGAGCTGCTTGAAAAATAATTAATTAATTCATCTTGAGTTAATTAGTTGGAGAAATTCAAGTTAGAAGTCTTTATGAAGTCATACAACAGGTATCCCTTAAATTAAGGAGATTATCCCTTAATTAAGGAGATAAAATTGAGTTATATTTGAGTTTTAATTAGTTAGCTTAGTTTACTGAGTTAAGTCCAGTTAAATTAGTTCCAAACTCTTTGAGGAACTAATTGTGAGTTATTAGTCAATTGATGCATGCATGCACTCAACTAGTGTACTCCAGATAACTAAAGATTCTCTCATCAGTAACTCATACATGTCTATTCTGAGAAAGACCCAGTTGAGATTAAAGACAGGGACAATGTACTATCAGGTGCATGTGTTTTCCTATAAAGAAAACTCATGCATGCTGAAGGAAGATCATTCCTTGAGGATTGCATAGTTTTACAGGGTGTGAGATCAGTGTGAGTTATCAGTGTTACACTTGGTAACAGGAGGATCACCCAGGAGAAACTACGCAAGGAAATAGGAGGCTTGGAGGGTAGAGGAAAAGTCCTTTGTGTAATTCTGATATATTTCCAACTTGTAATGATAATACAGATAGTGGGGTTTTTAGCTGAGGCTTTCCCCTGAGTATTTTTTGTGTTTCATGTGCATTGATTCTTCTTTGGTTATATATGTTCCGTTTGATCTTGCTCAAATATTTTAATCTTCCTCTAATTGATTGTAGAAGTAGATTAAAGTATTTTTCTTTAGTTATATTGCATTATCAGGTTAATCTACAATCAGAATTTCTACATGGTATCGTAGCAAAGGTTATCGAAGCTATGAACATTATACTGAGAAGAGAATTAGAAGTTTGAAGTTCAGGGTTGCAGGTGCAAATCGAATTCATATCATACTTCAGGTTGGTCAATGGTGTTCAATGGCTTGAGACTCGAGTATGCCTTGGATGGTAGCTCAAATTACATATCATGGAAACATCACATGGAGGTTATATTAGAAGACAACAGCTTGAAGGAATTCATTGATCAAGAAATCCAAAAGCTAGCTTCAACTAATGTACAAGAGATGGCTGAGTGGAAGAATTTTGTAGCAAAGGCGAGATGGATCATCCTTGAGGGAGTTCGAGACCATATTGTCTCGAGTATCCATGGGAAGGATACTCCATTTTCAATGTGGAAGACATTGAAGGACCTCTACTAGAATTGTAGCAAATAGAGGAAGTTGGCGCTCAAGGATAAGCTTTGAAGAATCAAGATGGAGAAGGGCAATACTATTTCCACATATCTAAACAATATCACCACCTACAAAGATGAGCTTATTAGTTGGAATAACTACTGCCGATGATGATATGGTGAGCCTTGCTCTCCTTGGCCTTTCAGAGAGTTGGAATAGCTACTAGGACTCTGTGAATGGAAGGGAGAAATTGGGAACGACTGTGATCGGATCTCATGTAGGAGGAGATCAGGAGGAGCACACGACATGGTTCTTCATCTAAGAATGATGATGAAGAAAATTTTTCCTTAGAAAGTAAGGCAAGGAAAGGGAAGGGGAAGGATTCCCATTCCAAATCGAATTCTTCTCATGGAGGGAAGAAGGTTGACAAGTCTAAAGTGAGATTCTTTAATTGTCACAAGATGGGACATTATGCGACTAATTTCCCATCTAAGAAGTCCAAGAAGGGATCCTAAAAGGATCGAAAGGTGAGGCATTAGCCTCTCAGTTTGAAATGGACTTTACCCTCATCGCATGCATGGTGTCATTGATGGTGGGTTGTGTTTGGTATCTTGACAATGGAGCCTCATTCCACATGAGTAGCAATAAAATTTTATTCAGTACCTTGGAGGAGAAAGACCTCAAGATGTGCATAGAGATGGGTGATGACGGAAAGTACAGTGTTTCAGGAGTGGGCACAATTGCTTTTCAGAGGAAGCATGGAGCTCCTCTCACCTTGACAGATGTGAACCATGTGCCTAGATTGAAGAATAACTTGGTATCAGTCGTGATGTTGGAGGACAAAGGCTACGATGTTGTCTTCAGTAAAGGAAAGGCGTTCCTAAGACACATATCCATGGGTCAGACCAAGAGGATGGGGATTTAGGTGAAGAATCTATGTAGACTAGAGGTAGATGATTGTGCAACATTGAGTACAAAAGCAGAATTGGTGCAAAGCCAAGATATTGGTGAGTTGTGGCACAGGAAGTTAGGCCATTTGCATCATGGAGCTTTGAAGATAATGCAACAGATATCTACAGGACTTCCCAAAGGTGAACTTGAGCAAGTTGACACATGAAAAGGTTGTACCTTGGGAAAGTACACAAAGTCTTCCTTTCATGATCGAGATAGTCGAGCCGATGCTATCTTAGAGTGAGTTCATACTAATTTGTGTGGACCATTCTCTACGACATCCACAGTGAAGCAAAGGTATTATGTGATTTTCATTAATGATTTTTCTCATAAATGCTCGATTTATTTTATGCATAAGAAGGACCAAACCTTCACCAAGTTTTGTGAGTTCAAAGCTTTGGTTGAGAAAGAGTCAGGGAAGAAGATCAAGGCCTTGAGAAGCGACAATGGTGGAGAATATGTCTCTCAAGAGTTTAAGGACTTCCGTGCAGCAGAAGGAATTAAATGAGAGTTGATGACACCTCATAATCCACAGTAGAATGGGGTGGCTGAGAGGAAGAACATAACTATTGTAGGGACAGCATGGGCAATGCTGCATGACCAAGGCCTACCACTTCACTTGTAGGTTGAGGCATGCAACACATCAGTCTATTTTCATAATAGAAGCCTGCATCGCATACTTGGGATGAGGATACCAGAGGAAGCTTTCTCCGGTAAGAGACCAGATGTGGGTCACTTCAGGATATTTGGCTCATCAATATATTTCCATGTGACAAAGGATGCATGGAAGAAGCTTGAACCGACAACAAAGTTGGGGATACTTGTGGGGTACACTTATACACCTCATAACTATTGGGTGTACTTGCCTACCAGTCGGAGGACAGTGGTTTGCAGAGATCTCAAGTTTGATGAGTAGAAGGCCATGCAAGTTTCCCTTGAGAGGGAGCTCCAACTACAGGCTGTGGAGGAACTGTTGATTCCTAAGGAGGAGGAGACTCAAACTTATGTGGAGTAGCCGCATGCAGAGGTTCCAGGAGTGGAGACATCCACTCAAGCGGAGTCTTCCAGAGATGGGCAGAAATGCACAAGAGAAGCTAACAGATTGTTGGAGGATGCTAGAGAGAATGTGGGAGCACCATCTTATCAGCGATGACAGAGGAGGTCACCTAAGAGTTACACTGGATACATGGCCCTTGTTGGGGAATGTGTTGAGACCGAACCATATTCCTTTGAGGAAGTAGTGCAGCAGCCGATTTGGGTTGATGCTATGGTGGAGGAGTATGGCTCCATAGTTCGTAACAGTGTTTGGGACATGGTTCCAAGACTAGAGAACAAGTCAGTTGTGAGTTCCTATTGGCTTTACAAGGTAAAGAAAGTTTCTGATGGTAGTGTGGAGAAGCATAAAGCAGGATTATTTGTCCATGGCTTTTCACAGGTCGAGCGGATTGACTATGATGAGACTTTTTCTCGTGTCGCAAGGTACTCGTCTATCAGATCAATGTTGGCTCTATCAGCACAAATGGGTTGGAAGATCCATCAGATGGATGTGAAGATTGCATTCCTCAATGGAAAGATTGAGGAGGAGGTGTACATAGAGCAACTAAAAGGTTTTGAGACCTTCGATCATGAGTCGCGTGTGTGCTGATTCAAGAGAGCATTGTATGGGTTGAAGCAAGCACCTTGTGCTTGGTACACTAGGATAGACAACTACTTCACCGGGTTGGGCTTCACAAAGAGTGAAGCGGATGTGAACCTGTACCACATCATGGTGAGAGGTAAGTTGTTGATCATTGTACTTTATATTGATGATTGCATATTGACAGGTGATAATCAGTTGATCGTATCTTGTAAGGAGGACCTTGCAAGATAATTCAAGATGAAATACATGGGACTCATGCTTTACTTCCTTGGCATGGAAGTGTGGCAGACGGATGGGGAGTTTTTTGTGTCTCAGGGAAAGTATGCCAACGAGATACTCAAGAGATTCCACATGGAGAAGTGCAAGCCCATGCAGAATCCTCTAGCAGGTAATTGGTAGAAGGAGGATGCTACTTTAGGGGAAGTAGTAGAGGCTACTGTGTACATGTAGCTTGTGGATTCACTGATGTACTTAGTGAACACACAACCAGATTTGTGCTATGTGGTGAACCAGCTGAGTCAAGTGATGGTTCAACCTACTAAGATGTTTTGGAAGGCGAAAAAAAATGTATTGAGATACCTTAGTGGCACATCTCTGTATGGATTATAGTATATATGGACAGAGGGAGTGAAGCTACAGGGCTTCACCAATGCAGATTGGGCAGGGAGTCCATCAGATTGAAAAAGCACATCAGGAGGGATTTTCAACCTTGGGTCAGTGACAGTTTCTTCATACAGCAAGAAATAGAGTTTGGTTGCACTCGGCTCGGCAGAGGCAGAATACATGGTTGCAAGTCAGGCAACATGTGAGGCCATCTAGATGTGGAAAATATTAGTTGTTTTGTGTTAGAGCCTAGATTGAACTCAGGCTAAAGGAAGGCAATTCTAGGGTAACCACAAACCAAGCTTAACCTGGTAGCTATCCCTACCGAGTCAGGAGAGGGCTCTCTCCTTATGAATCTCAGTCAAAATGACTGGATCATGAATAAGATTTTATGCTAGGTATAGTAGCTCTAGGGTTTTTATTGATTTTTTTGGTTTTTTGCTGGATCTGATGGCACTGAGCAATTTGGGTATGGGAAATTAGGTCAGAATGCAGGGTGTTCTATGGGGAAAGGTAGGTATAGGCTTTAGCACTGGAAATTAAGTGAGATGAGATGTCTAAGACTGGTGAGGAGCTGAGGAGGGCATGGAGCAATCATGTATGCTTCTCAAACAACAGAAAACATAAAATACTGAAAGATTTCCCAAGGTAGAGTGTGATGTAGGAAAGTGTTCCCTCTACAGATAGAGACAACCCCTCTAGCCCTAGAGTGGGTCTAGTCACAAACAAGGACAGATCAACAATAGCTTTCCTTAAACAGTCATAGTTGGAGGCCTACCTTAACTGGTGGTCGATGGAGTTCCGTTGCACTGCTCCAGCTTTCACTTTCTTCTCCTCAACGAGTGATCAACCTAAAACAATGCAAAGGAAATACAACAAAGCACGTAACCAGAAAACAAAAATGATCTATTTACTCACAAAGTCAAGAAGTCATGAGCTATCAAGTAAATTACATACAAGACATAGAAAAACATCATTGATTGTATTAATAGTGAAATAAGAGCAAGCTTACAACCAAAGTCTTGATGTCGCAAGCCTTCTTAGAGGAATCCAGCCAGCATGTTCTTCAAGCATTCACTCTTTGAAGATAGATCTCCCAACATACAAAGCCTCTCTCTCACTAACAAGTTTTACATAAAGTCAAGGGCACTTCACAACCTTCCACAAGCTATCAACACTCTCACACTTTTCACACCCACACCAGCTATCTATCAAACTCAAAAGCACTAATAGCACTGCTCAATCCAAGAATTTACCAACTAGCTGATCAGAGCGAAGGTGAGTGTTTAAATAGGAGAAGTAGTTTCCATGAAATGTAGAAGAGAGAGCTTATCCCCAAGGAAGGTAGCACAATTGACGGAACTGCAATACCAGGGAAGGAAGGGCGACATAAACTATGCCAAAAACCAAGTCTAAAGTCATTCAGAAGGCCGATTGTTGGAACAAATTCACCCAATCTAGATCATCGCAGGTGTATAAAAGATCCCTAGTGCTGACATCACTGATAGGCAATGTAGCCAGTCAGGCCATCGCTAAAGACATCAAATAGCCTCGCGATGGGGCATGAAATCAAACCATCGTGGGAAATAGATGTACTTCTGCACTGAAAGCACGACTAGACTGTTTATGAGCATCGTTCAACGCGTATATTAAGTCCATAGTGACGAT
This sequence comes from Pinus taeda, assembly GCA_000404065.3. Classification (NCBI taxonomy): domain Eukaryota; kingdom Viridiplantae; phylum Streptophyta; class Pinopsida; order Pinales; family Pinaceae; genus Pinus; species Pinus taeda. The sequence continues at coordinate 72,519 of APFE031674248.1, read as the reverse complement.
GAGGCAGATAACTTAGAAAAGTGGGTCAATTGGCAGCATAAGAGAGCATTTGTTTAGTATGAGCATGTTTGACTTGGACACATGACACAATAAAAGGATTGGGAGTGAAGGCATTGACAAATTACTGTGTAACAGATGCCCCCTAAAATATGAAGCTCGAGAGAGTGGGAGGGGTGAAATTCTTTATGAAACTGATTGAGCTGGAACACCATCTGGAAGAACCTGTAGGCGCAAGTACAATTGATATCTCTGATAGTGAAATGCATGTAGTCTAGGTATGGGTGCAGCCATCCAAAAGACATACAAACTAGGTCTGTGGTATGGATGCAACCATCTAGCTAATAAGACCATGATAATGATAAAGGTATGGTCGCAACCATCCATGAAGACTCAGGTATGGTCGTAGCCATCCATCAATGAGTCATGTAATCACGAACCAATCCACGCAGTCCAAACATGTGTAATTTGAGTTTGGGGTCTTGAACCCAACCGATCATAGTACAAATTCTAACATGCGAATAGAGGTGTTGAAGTCGAGCATGAGAGAAAGTCGCTTGATTACCGGTCGATGATGTAAACCGTTAGCAAGCATGATAGAAACCACCAATAATGCTAATGGTTCTCAAGGTACTGTCCAGTACAATCCACGAAGTGTGAAGAATGAGCTGAAGTCAGACACTCGTGGAATCACCCAATCGACGACCAATGATGTAAATCGATCATCATGCATGAAGAACTTGCCATTGAGGCATGCAAGCTCCAAGGTACCAAAAGGGATCTCTAGATCAATCTACTGGATAATGAGTTGATGTCAACAGGATACAACCTGTCGTAGGAGGCCCATAATGTTTCCCCCATCAACGACACGAGACAAGGAACAAGCGGTAGATGGTGAAACATAATATCAGATGAAAAGGCAAGGATGTAAACTGCAGAAGGATTATACTCTTGAACATGTCGGCGACACGACTCCAGAGGGTGGTAGCATTCAGGTACCAAGGGATCAGAGGTTGGATGGAGACAGCATCACAGATTAGATGGAATGAGGCTAAATGACAACCCAAACCTGCGGAAGGCCAAATGACGATGTATGGATATCCCAGCCCGACAAGAAGAAAAAGTGTCAATGTTCAGGAGTGACTAGCTTCCATAGACAATCAATGATGATTTCCAAATTTCCCCCCACCATTGCTGGTGAGTACCCCAATTATTTTTGAAAAAAAGCTTGAAGGAGATAGCATATGCTTGTAATATAAGTTCAACCTTCGGTTGAATCCAACCTAGTAATATTTTAATGAGCCCTAGGGAGGAGAAGCTTGAGTCTCATCATGGTGATGAGTCCAATGTCATCAGGGTTTAATGAGTCTGACACAGGTAAAACTCAGAGTCTTTTTCATGTTTAGAGAGTTTGAAAAAGACACGGAAAAGAAAACTCCAGGGGGGTCCCTTTTCATATATTTGTGTCTCTCGAGCCCAAAAAAGTATAAAATGATACTCGAAAGAACCGCTCGACCATTACGATCAAGGAGTAATTTTCATGATTAGTGACCTCAACCCGAAAAACTAGAAAAGTGATCAAAACCACGCCGTTTCATAACCAATAACGAGCCTGAAACGACAAAATCCCGACAATATTTTCACGTTTACATGGTCGAAAAAGAGCTTAAATAAGACTGCCTCTCATTTCATTTATTGAGTTGAAAGGGACAACTCGGCTATCTTTTCATATTTTAAGTCGGAAAAGAGCGTTAATGACGACTTTATGGACCAAGTTCACATGAAGTATGACATAACTCCATGACCTGTAGTTCTGCACAAGACATGTCAAATGTAAAACCCATTTGACATAAATGATTAATATATGTGGAAACATAGTTAGAAACCAAAACTCCAATCAATCATGTAATAAAAATGGTAAATACCCACATTCTAAAGTGAAATTTTTAATATTTCAAAAATTACTATAAAAGTGTGGGGTAATTCATTTGTTTTTACCATTTGCACTGTTCATTTTACCATTGGAGCACTTGAAGCACCAACCAGAGCGAATTTCTCAAGCCAATTCTGGCCTCATTCATCGACGGTTCACCTTGAAACTTCTACCAAGTAAGTAGACTTCTCCCTGTGCTTCATTTCAGTAGTCTTTTCATGCATTTTGGCCTTAAACATGTAAGTTTAGATGGATTTTTGAGTCAGAGTCTTCCGCTTGGTCATCGCGGGTATGCCGCTCGATTCCGCAATGATCGAGCACGATTGACACGTAACGTTTTCTGATCGTCGCAAGAATATGATGTATTCTCGCGATGACTGGGAGAAAAATGAACTGTCAACTTTGCGCCATCACGATTTTTTTAAAAACAGTTGCGATGACGATGCAACATTAATTTTTTGTGCAAATTATGAATTGAAATTTATAAACGAAGTTCTAATTCATTTGTTCTTGTCATGCAGGGTGTCATGTCATTTGTTTGGTAGGAACGAACCCACGATGTTAATGATCAGGAAGCTTTTGCTGATGCTGGGTGCAAAAATTCTTTGTGTGCATGCGGTTTGCTAAAATTCTTCCTTAATCCGCACCTTTGGGCCCAACCCAATTTGCTAGAGCTGATAATCCGTGCATGAAACCCAATAGACGGAAAATTCATAATCCGAGGCTGAGACATTGAGTTCGATGCAACGAACATTTATCTCTTGACCGGATTTTCCCGTTGCAGTGAGAGGCTGATCCTAGAGGGCCAACCCAAGGGTAAATCTCTAGAGATGCTAAGGGCACGATTATGCCCCCGAGCACGCAAAACAAAGAGCGGGAAGGTGGTAATTCTGATGGTGGAAGACTTGGTTCTTCGTGTAGTTCTGTTTATGGTAACAAGGGTAGCGAGCTCCCAAGCCCAACATGAGGCATCGAAGACCCAAATTTGGTTGGCTCTCGAATTCCTTAATCCAACCATGTTCAACTGGGTGGAAATAGTGATGGTCAACACGAAGAGGCAACTTACCAATAGCCGTTGAGGAGAGACGAAATAGTTTAGCTACGGGTCCATTTTGATCTCACGCATGCTGGAGCGAGTGTCAAAACTGCAGTTGCAAGATATGGACTTGGACGTGCCCAGATCACGGGATATTGGGATCACATGGTGGGCCCATGTTATGTCACGAGGAGGTGGCAGACGCCCAGTGTCATGGGGGACATTGTTCCATGAGTGGTTGGAGCGCCAGACGATCTTTATTGAGGACTCGCCATATGCTGGGATGGACTTTTGTGGAGATCCCAACATGCAACTGCCCCCTAGCAAGCAGTGGGATGATGGCAGTAAAGCACTTGATCACACTATTTTTGTATTTTATCTTTTATGATGTTTTCTTTTGGATTTTTTCATGCATACATCTTAATGAGGCACTCTATGGAATTTGCGGATGTGGGACCAGTGAGGCCTGTGGGACTGGCTCCAGAGGCGCAAAGGGACCCACAGGGTATCAGAGAGCTAGCCTTGGCTCCTCTAGCTGGCGATTCGATAGAGACAGTGGCCCAAAATCTCGAGGGTCTGATGGCAGGGATCCTTGATTACATGGGGATCAAGGAGGTCCCCATAAAGTTCCAGATTCATATAGTAGGGGTGATACCTAGGGTGCACCTGCTGTTGAGATGGGTTGCACGAGTAGTGGTGTGCTATAGGGAGCATAACCCACCATAGTAGACACCTAGGCTTTATTTCCTACTGATTATTTGAGAGACATGTGTCTCGGATGTATGGAGAACACAAACTCTATTGGACATATACAATTAGTTTTTGAGTGCCTCGGTGCGCCACATGCTATCTATATATATATATATATATATATATAATACACACATATTCCTATGGTTCATTATTGTGTTTTTGAATGCTTCTATATGTTGTTTTGATTACATGTTACACAAATGTCTGTCTAATACATGGTTGGCTAATGCATCAGTTAACATGTTTAATCATCTTGGAATGTGTTGATATGTGATAAAATCAAAATTCCTTTCTAAAAATTTAACACATAAATACAACCTTAAAATCCGATGATCTCTGATGGAATAATAGCCATTAAGCTGGTGGACAACAAGCTGAGAGTCGAGTTTCAAAACCAGTGCACGAATGTTGAGGTTAATAGCCTCGGTCAGTAATTCAATAACAGTACTATATTCAGTGACATTGTTTGTGGTACAACCCAGACAAACACCTTGAAGGTATACTAACTCACCGTGAGGATCATAGATCACCCATGTCGTAGAAGACAGGTTGCATGTACTATGGCAGGCACCATTAACGAAACCAACGTAAGGTGTACCAAACATCTGCACATGAAGCAAAAAGACACAATAAGAAGTAATTACGCCTACACACCAAGCCAAAACATGAAAACACACACACACAACACACTTGTTGAGAACACATGTATGTATAAATCAGAGTGCATGGGGTTCATGCATAGTATTTTTTCAGATAAAGCCCATTTTGGGGCTTATCTAGAGGATTCCCTTCATAATCTATCAACTCATAGGCCCCTTTTTGCAAAACTCACTTTACAATATAAGGCATGTGCCACATAGGCTCGAATTTTCCTGCCCCCAGCTTATCATTCACTTGATCATAAAGCAGGACTAAATCTCCTTCAACAAAAGAACGAGGATGGACAATATGATCTAAGTGAGTTTTCACTCTCTTCTTGTGTGCTTCAATAGCTAGAGAGGCTAGTCGACAGGTCTCGTCTAGTCGCTCTAGATAGAGAAGGCGTTCTTCTACCGGAGTAATGTTGGGGAGTAATTCGACAGCTAATTTCAAAGAAGGGATCTCACACTCAATTGGAAGGGTAGCCTCTAGACCATAAACCAATTGGAATGGGGTGAACCCTGTGGGATCCTTCACTAAAGTTCGGTAGGCCCATAAGGTAGAGAACAACATCAAATGCCAGTTGGACTTGTGCATGCCAACGGTGCGTTGAAGCATTGTAACTAGAACTTTGTTGACACCTTCCACTTGGCCATTGGCATGAGGATAGTACGGTGTCGAGCTATCATGCCACAGGGCCAACTGGGTTGTTAACTCTGTCATCATATGATTACGAAAGTGTTTACTATGATCAGTGACGATAGCCTGAGGGACTTCGAATCGTGAAATAACATGATTGAACAAAAATTGCGCCGCTGTGTGACCGTCCTCAGACAGTGTAGTCATCGCCTTGGCTCATTTTGTGAAATAATCAACAACAACGATGATATACCCATGCCCCCCGGCCGAGCGAGGGTTATATGTCATATAATCAATGCCCCATTTGGCAAAAGGGCCGACGGTAACAACAAGGTGTAATGGAGTGGGAGGCGCATGCATTTTCCATTGGTAGATTTGGCAGTCATGACAAGAGTGGACGGAAAGAATGCAATCCCTGAAGATGAAGGGCCAACAATAACTAGCACGAAGAATCTTCTGAGTAGTGGCATAACTGGACATGTGACCACCATAGGCTCCAGAATGGTAGTCATTTAGAATGCGTTCGTCTTCCTCAAGTGTTAAAAATCGGCATAGGACAGAGTCGGCACCGAGTCGGTACAAGGTGTCCCCAATAACGCAATAAGGTTGAGACTAATGATGAATCTGTCACCGAGCATCCTTGGCCAAATCAGGACAAAAAGAGGACGTCTGAAGATAGACAATAATATCCCCATACTAAGGATTGAGGGTGCCAATCAAGAACAAAGTTTCATCTGGAATATGGTCCTCTAACTGAGAGGGCATGGTAACAGATGGCAGAGAGCAAAGCAACTCAGTGAAGATGAGGGACTTCTTGTACTTGGCAGTGGTGAACTCCAAGTCAAACTCTTGGAGGATGACAATCCACTTTGAGTATTTTCCCCCTAGTAACTGACGTGACAAAATGTACGTCATCGGGTTGCAATCAGAAATCACCATCGTGGTGCACAATAGTATATAATGGTGGAAATGTTGGACGGCACAAAAAATGGCCAATGCCAACTTCTTGACATGGGCATAGCGAGTTTCCGTATCCAGCAAATTGCGGCTGAGATAATAAACGATATGCTCAGTACCATCATCGTCATCTTGAACTAGAACCATGCCAATGGTGGTATCAGCAGCGGCTAAATAAAGAGTGTAGTCCTGGTGATAATCAAGGGGACGTAACAAAGGATCAGAAACAAGGAGAGCCATGAGGTGCTCGAATGGCTCTTGTGCAGCGGTATCCCATTGGCAAGGGGTGTCAAGTTTTAATAACCACGTATAGCCTTTAACCACTTCAGCATAATTCGAAATGAATCGTCGTAGAAAATTTTCTTTTCCCTACAAACTCTGCAATGGCTACAAAGAAGCAAGGGGAGGAATATTCAAGATGGCTTCGACTTTAAGAGGATCCAAACGGATACCTTCTCGGGAGACGATGAACCCGAGAAGTCGGCCAGACTCAACGTAGAAGACACACTTATGCGGATTAAGCCGGATACGATAGTGTCTACAATGGAGAAAAATTTCACGAAGGTGGGTCGGTCTTGGCATTTTACTAAATGAGCCAGAAGGTCATCCCGATAAGGTTGCACAATATGTCGAATATCATGAAACGCATAAGACATCACGTGTTGGAAGGTGGCACCAGTATTTTAAGCCGAAAGGGAGTTTCTTGTAAGCGAAAGTACCCCACGGACAGATGAAGGTGGTCTAGTGTTGATCGGCAGAGGCAATATTAATCTGGTTATAACCAGAAAAGCCATCCATGAATGAGTATATTTCACTCCCGGCACACTCATCAATGAGCTGGTCAATGAAGGGTGTAGGGAAGTTATCTTTAGGACAGGCCCGATTAATATCACAGTAATCAACACATACCCTGATAGTGCCCTATTTTTTAGTTACAGGGACAATATTGGAGACCCAGTCTATGAGTGGGATGGGGTAAATAAAACCAGCCTTAAGAAGCTTTTCAACTTCTTCTTTAATAGTAGCAGCCTTTCAGGGGTGCATGGGGCGTAGATGCTGTCGAACAGGTTTAGCACCTGGATAGGTAGGTATCTCATGCACCACAATGCTAGGATCGATGTCAGGCATCTCTTTGTAAGACTAGGAAAACACATCACAGAATCCGCGAAAAAGACCTGTATAACACTGAATCTCCTCCGGAGTACAAGTTACTCCAACATTGATGTGCTCGACAATCCCTGGTTTAACAGAGATGTCAATTGGTTGAGTTTGTGTGAAGTTCCCCTATTCCCTTCAGAAGACACTTGATATATCTAAATAGGTGTCTGAAGAGGTTGAGAGGGGAAACAAGAAGCAAATCGCTCGAGACAAGTAAGCATTTCCCGATGGCTAGGGAGAAATGAGGAATGATGGTGATGATCAAGCCAAGGGGGTTCCTCGAAAGACATAGTCTCAATGATCACTTCATCAGAAGGAAAAAGTTCCTGTAACAAGTCTGAAGAAGCACTACCTTCAAGCCAAGGGGCCTGCATGTATGAGTCAAGAGCTCTGCTCGAAGAAGCAGATTCAGAGGATGGAGCCGATGTGGAAACAATTTCGACATAGTTGAGCTCGACAGGACTCAATGGCATCTCATCGCCCCAGGATTCTATCTGATCAGGAGGAGGAAGAACCCATGGATTAGAGCGAACAGAAATCATATTAATGGGAGCGATGTTGGGAGGTGGGAGTGAAAAATCACCCATAAGGGTAGGATCTTTAAAGATTCTAGCACCCACACTCTCAAAAGGAATGGAGGTATGCTCCACGAAAGGCACGTTTCCATCAGAGGAAGAGGTGAAGAAGGAGAGCTGGTTCACTGTGATGATCTGCCCCTGATGAGGGAAACGAAAGACATGGAATAGGGATGAGGCCACAGCTTGCATGGCATATGTCCAGCTTCGTCCTAAAAGGAGGTTGTAAGTTAAATTTTCATCGACAAATTCGACCTCTACTTCGACTGTCTTTCCTTCCAATGTAATGGGGAAGAATTGGAGTATACCATAAGGATGAGACTCTCTCCCATCAAAGGCTTCCAAGGTCATATGAGACTGGCTCAAAGTTAGAGAACCAATAGCCTTCCAACAAGCAATAGACATTATGCAAGTAGAAGCACCTTTATCAATGACGTACGATGAATCGTTTTGGAAATTATGATGACTTGAATAAGGAAGGCAATTTGGTGAGGCAACCTCGATATATGACTATCCAGGTCAAAAGTAATTAAATCTAAGTTGGACGGGTCAATGCCACCGATGGTTGATAGCAAAGACTTCCTCTCAGAGGGGCAGCTCTGGAGAACTTCTAATGCAGACATAGCTGACGGAGCCTGGGCTAAGTCCTCAAAAATGCTATAGTACTGAGCAGCACAAGCATTGGGGTTGTACGAATATTTCCGGAGTAAGCCTTTAGGAGGAGGTCAGATGACCATTTCAGTGCTAGGTCACTCAATATGAAGGGGACCATAACTAGATGGAGGAGTGCTAGAGGGGACCTCAGGCTCCTTCCTAGTAGGTGACGGATACTCTTTTGCCCGAGTACTAGTGTGGACAAGAATCGTCCCAGCCATAAATACCTGAGAACCAAAGGGAGAAGAGGATTGAGACGGATCAACCACCATCTGAGTTTTTTGCAAGGGAAAAGGCTCTTTGAGCACGACAGGAGTTCCAGTGGCACCTTTCAGAAAACGACTAACTTCAAACCACCTTGGGTAGTCTTTGGTATAGTGATCCTCATCATAGATAAGGCAAGGATACTTAGGCTTGCATTTGGCACCTTCCTTGGGTGGAGGTTTAGGGAATCTTGCTTCAGTTGTTCAGCTTTATTCTTTCCTTTTCCCTTATGTTTCTCTTTCGAGGCTTTGTCTGCCATGGTCGACTGGATGACATTCACCTCCGAAGTATTACTAGCATTGGATACATCCTGAGAAGTATTTTCATTTGAAGCATTCGAATTTTTCTTCCCAAGGTTCGCGGAAGATTTCTTAGAGGGAAGATTGATAGAACCGATGACACTGTCAACAGATGGTGTTGGTGGAGTTTTGGAAGTTCCGGGTCTCAGAGCATCAGGCAAATTATCATATAGCATACCAGACTAGGAGTAAAACAAGTCAAGGTACTGAGCATGCACAATAGCTTTCTCTTCAGTTACACATGCCCCCATAGCAATGTCTCGAGCTATTGGACCGACAAACGAGGTTGTAAACTAGTCAGCCAGAAGCTAATCGGGAATCTAGAACTTAATCAAGTGGCAAAGTTGTCTCCATTCATGAATATGATCAGAGATATGTGTGGCTGTAGTATGTTTCAAGGATGTCAAGAGATGTGTTCCCGTTTCATATCGAATCGGCAACTAAAAATGAGTTAAAAATGCCATAGCTAACAAGTTAAAGTCCTGAAAAGATCTGCGAGCTAACTCAATATACCACTTAGCAGCAGAGCTAGTGAGAGTCCATTGGAAAAGGCGAAGGTGGATTGAATCATCAAGCCATGAGTTTGACGAACACCATAGATGATACATCATAACATGAGCCTGGGGATCTTCTCCAGCTTGACCATCAAACTTGGGACAATCACCTGGAATTTTAGTTGGAACCGGCAGCCAATACAGATTATGAAGAATGAGATTGTTTGGTAGTTTGGACATGTTCGGTAATTCCAACGTCACTAAAAAGGGTAACTGAGGATTAAAGGACATTTGAGGCCACAGGTAAGAGGTATTACCAGAGTTCCACCTAGATATTTGTTGCCCCCATTGATTTTGTCCGGACGGATTTGGTCCATAAGGGTTTTGTCCATAGGAATTTTTCCCATAGGGGTTATAGCTATAACTGAACGGTTGACCCTGGATTTGCCCCCCAACACTCCACTGATTACCAACTTGGCCTGCAAGAGCAACATAAGGTTTCTGGAAATTCTGGTAAGGATTTACCTACAATTGTTGATAATTTTGATATGGGGCAAATTGGGCTTGCCCTTGGGATTGTTAGGTACCATAAGGTGGCTAGGCTCCAAACTGGGCCTGGTAGCTAGGCTGGGTTTGATAAGCAGGTTGAGATTGGGATCCAACTTGAATTTGAGGACTGGATTGGGTCTGTAGCCCAGACTGGGACTAAAAACCGGGTGGCGCTTGAGAAAAAACCATCATTTCAGTTCCTGGTTGAGTAAGCCCAGACTGATGTCCCTGAGAAAAATGAGGCTAAGCCATCTAGCTAGAAGGTTGACCTCACTGAGATTGAGGTTGACCCACTTGCCCAGAAGGTTGAGCTTGCTGGGTAGTGGGTTGTCCTTGCACAACTGAGGGTTGCCCTGATGGGCCAGATGGCTAAGCGGACTGGATAGTTGGTTGGCCTGGTTGATTTTGAGGCTGGCCACTTTGTCCAGACAGATGACTAAGCTGAGTAGTGGGTTGGCCTTGCTGAATGTAAGGCTGACCAACTTGCCCAGAAGAGTAGCTTTGCTGGACATCGGGTTGAACTTGTTGAATGTAAGGTTGTCCCGGGTTACCAGAAGGCTACCCGTAGTAGGTAAAGGAAGAACCACCAAAGGCTGAAGGTTGTCCCTGGAAGGGTTGTCCTTATGGGCCTCCAGCTTTCCCTGTATAAGGTTGTCCATAAGACGGCTGACCTTGATATGGTGGCCCTTGAAAATTTGCGGGTGGTGTTTGGCCACCATGATAAGTGGTGGTACCCCAAGCAACGGACAATGGAACCGTGACCTCAACCGCAGGTTGAGATGCCATAGGTTCGGGGTAATAGATATGAGCTCCGTGAGAATCATAATAATTAAACGGATTTTTAGGATTTGGATTCTGAAGAGCCTGTACATATTGATCATATGCCCCCCATGCTAGAATGGAACCAGAAGAAGGTGGGGCACTTAGTGCAGGATCAAAAACTCCTGTTGTTGGGCCACTATAGGTAGGATCAGTAGAAGGTCCGACAATAGTAGTGACCATTGAAGAGGTAGTGGCGGCACTGACAACAGGGGTTGAAGAAGCCACACAAACAGTTGGCATGGTCGGAACAGATGTGATGGACACATTGTGAGTCTAAGGTGTAAATGACTCCGAAGTCAGAGGGAGGGTATGAGACCATATGGAACTCGAAAGGGGAGACCTGGAACCAATGATGTCCACCAACCATTATACCTTAAAGGCAATGTGACACCAAGGGAAGTAACACAGAAAGGCGAAGTTCCTATTGCACGGAAAGGTGAAGTTTTCATGGAATAGGTATTTCACTTTCTGACACAAAGGATTCTTCACCAGAGATAGGAGTCGTCTCATCCATGTCGGAGGACAATATCAAGACCGAAACACTAGGAGGAGTAGCGGGAAAGTCTTCCTCAGAAGGCTCCCAAACGGGATTCCAATTAATATCGTAAGACTCGTCCTCTGGGGCGCGAGAGTTAAGCAATTGGATACTCGGGATAACAGGAAGAGTATCACTAAAAACCGGAACCTCATGAGTGACAGAGGATGGAGACCCTTGGTCACTTGGAACGGAGGATGGGATCGATGATTCTACGAGGATGATTCAATTCAAAATCCTAGGAAAACTAATGAGAAAGAACCCTACACAAACTAAACGCAAACAAGATCTAACCGGGTAAATGTGAACATGGCCAAATAAATTTTAAGACACAGGAACAAAATTTGACCTTTTCATCTTTAAAGAGTCGAGAAAAGGACCAAAAGATGACTTTAGTGGCCTTTGAGTATTTAATGAGCCTGAAGTGACAAGTGCTCAGATGGACCTTTTCTTTTAGGGAGTCTGAAAAGGAATGAAAGTGACGACTCTAGAGAACTAGGCAAAAGGTTTACCAAACAACCCATAAAACTGCATATACACCTTGGGAGTCATATGAAAACCAAGGACTTTCCATCGGCAGTCAATCTTCCCAAATGTTGTGTTCAATTCATTACAGTTTGCAAGGCAACAGACATGGCTTCCTATAGATATAGGATGATAACCTAGTGGGTGTAGGTTTTAACCCCGTACAGAAATTACCTGCATACAAATTCTAAATCACAAGAAAAATAAAAATGCGAGAGCATAACCCATAAAACACATATACACAGAGATTTCCCACTGGATCTCAAGACCGAGACTACCAGCTTGATTTTTCATTATATTCCTTTCAATGTTACAATACTATTTATACATGCTGAAGCATCCAATACCATGGACCGAAAACCATCATGTCCAAAACTGTGGACCGAAAACCATAGGTAGGTTCGCCCAACCTAATATAGGGTCCAAAAAAAATTTTCTCGTGGCGCTGCCCCGAACCCTGTAGAGGGGGGCTACCCGCCCCCTTCAAACCCCCTGGTTCACTACGTAGGTTAGTCGTGGAAAGAATATAACACAACCCAACAAATCATGGGAATGGCTTCCTCATCAATGGTTCGAATGAGGATAGATCCATTATCATGGCACTGTTCCACTACATATGGGCCTAGCCATCTGGTTCTCAACTTCCCCTTGAAATCTTTGAATCTGGAGTCATACAACAAGGCCCAATCTCCCGGATGGAATTTTTTGTCATGGAGATGTTGGTCATGCCACACCTTCCTCTGAAGTTGAATCACTTCTGAGTGTAGAAGGGCCTGCATGCAGTGCTCATCCAGTCCATTTAGCTACAGTAACCTCTCTTGCTGTGCATGGCTGAGATCTAGGTCCAGCTGAGCTGCCATCCTCAAGGTGTTATACTCAAACTCAATGGACAGCAAAGCTCTCTTCCCATAGACCAGCTCATAAGGTGTGAA
>APFE031674248.1:5926-55905 GCA_000404065.3 Pinus taeda | reverse complement strand
TTGAGTCACAGAAGGAGGAATCACCCAACCTTGAGCGAGAACAATAGTGACTAGGTTTAACGATGCTAGAGCACGTCTCTAGCCTAGACCTCTAAATAATGAGCATTATGTTCCAATGCGTTGTTAGATTTATTCAGTTCATTTTAAAGTTGATCTTGAATTATGTTTCAATTTTCAGGCCTTACCGTATGTATACAACAAAACCTAGGATGCAACTAGAATGAATGAAATATCCTTTTACTTCAATGAAAAGCTACCTACAGGAGGGTAGAGAGATCATTCCCAAACCAAGAAAACCAAGATGAGCAAATGCAATCACACAATGCATACAGACATCAATTCCTATAGTGCATGGATACTACTAATGAGAGATTTTATCATTTGCTTTCCAATATGCAACCTTGAAATGCAAATTCACTTTCACATTCATAGACTAAATGAATGTAGTACTTTAATTTTTGATGTTTTAAATTCAAAGAAGAAAACAAGCAAGTGTGAAAGAACCGGTTGATCCAAACAATCGTGATCTATGTTTGGTAGTGAAAAGGGATCAAATCAATACCAAAGATCGGTTCAATAATTGTCACTATAAATCAACCAAAACCAAAGGATGAGGAAGGTTCAATCAATCCAACAAGAAAGCTGTAACGAATCTTGAGCAAACCAGCAACCAAGACAATTGGTTCAAGAAACTTGAAATAATGAACTAGGTCACATAGGCAAAAGTGCAAGATTCATTCAACAAAGCCAAAGAAAGAGTGCCTTGACCATAAACAGTGAAAAACAAATGACTGAGCAAGAAAAAAAGGCAATGGATCAAGAGGACTGGCAAACTCAGGAGGCAGAATTGAGAAAATTAATCCTATAGGTATCGTCGCAAGGACAACACTATCAACTAGCACTGATAGGCAACTAGCTGTAGCAACAGGGCGACGTCGTTGTGGAAGCACACATCTTTCCCGTGATGCACCAATTTCATAGGTCGTCATGACTATGTGACATTATTCAACGACGCACAGGATTTTACAAAAGTGTTAGCGCGACTATTAAACTATGTTCTGCGATGATGTAAAAAACAATGGAAAACGAGCCAAAAACTCCCAAACAAAAACTAGCCAATATAACAGACAATAGAGGGACCTCCCAAATCAATCTAGGTGACCCAAGAGACTGATAATTAATCCCCAAAAACAAATAGAGACCAAATCAAAATCAAAACAAGAGAAAAGAGGAGAACATAGGATAGATTCCCCAGCGAAGTCGCCAATTTGTGTTGCAGGAAAGTGTTCCCTCTGCGGATAGAGGCAAACCCTCTAGCCCTAGAGTGGGTCTAGTCACAAACAAGGATAGATCAACAATAGATTTCCTTAAGTAGTCATATTTTGAGGCCTACCTCAACCAATGGTCGATAGAGTTCCATTGCACTGCTCCATCTTTTGCTTCCTTCTCCTCAATGAGTGATCAACCTGAAATAATGCAAAGAAAATACAACAAAGCACGTAACCGGAAAACAAAAATGATCTACTTACTCACAAAGTCAAGAAGTCATGAGCTATCAATTAAATTACATACAAGACATAATAAAACATCATTGATTGTATTAATAGTGAAATAAGAGAAAGCTTACAACCAAAGTCTTGACGTTGCAAGCATTCTCAGAGGAATCCAGCTAGCATGTTCTTCAAGCATTCACTCTTTGAAGATGGATCTCCCAACATACAAAGCCTCTCTCTCACTCACTCACAAGTTTTACATAAAGTCAAGGGCACTTCACAACCTTCCACAAGCTATCAACACTCTCACACTTGTCACACCCACACCAGATATTTATCAAACTCAAAAGCACTAACAACACTACTCAATCCAAGAATTTACCAACTAGTTGATCATAGAAAAGGTGAGTGTTTAAATAGGAGAAGTAGTCTCCATGAAAGTTGGAAGAGAGAGCTTATCCCCAAGGAAGGTAGCACAATTGACGGAACTACAATACCAGGGAAGGAAGAGCGACACAAACTATGCCAACAACTAGGTCTGGAGTCATCCAGAAGGCTGACTGTTGGAACAAATTCACCCAATCTAGATCATCGCGGGTGTATAACAGATTCTTAGTGCTAACATCGCTGGTAGGTAATGTAGCCAGTCAGTCGGTCGCTAAAGATATCAGATAGCCTCGTGATGAGGCATGAAATCAAACTGTCGCGGGAAACAGATGTACTTCCGCATTGAAAGCGCGGCTGGAATGTTTATGAGTGTCGTTCAGCGCATGTATTAAGTCCATATTCATGATGAGGCATATAACTTAGGAAAATTGGGTCAATTGGCAGCATAATAGAGCATTTTTTTAGTATGAGCATGTTTGACTTGGACACATGACACAGTAGAAGGACTGGGAGTGAAGGTAGTGACAAATTTTTGTGTAACATAGAGCACTATAAACAATGAATTCTACCTATCTATATTGATATCATTCAGTCAGAAACAGTGAAGTAGATGATGGCATACATAAAACATGTAAACAAACTGATAACAAAGAAGAAACTATGCAAAAACACCATACCACAGGTATCCCATAAAAATAGCTGCAACTCCTATTAATTTCCTTGCCAAACTGCTTACAATGATGTACAATATAGTTCAGAGCATCCAAGAGTATCCAACCCTTGAAAATGAGAAAGAAAATACATAATATAGACATCAAAACTACTCATCCTAACCATAAGGGGTTGAATCCATGAGAAGAGGGGTTGTTTCAACCATTTCTCAACTAAGAACTGAAATATAGCTAGTCAAACAACCTGCCTCTAAAAGAGTGGAAAGAAATAAATTTACTTCAAAACCACCTCTAACTAATGAATATACCCTCTAACCCTATTTTACTTTTATATTTACATGCCATGTCATTAATTATATGATTAAAATCATTCATGAGGAGAGAGAAAACAAATCCACAGTCAAACCAGGCGAAATTTTGATTTTCTATGCAAACTGGTCAAAAGTGCAACGCCACTAGTCAAAAGCACAGCACCACTTTCCACCTACTTTTGGAGGCCTTCCCCTTAACCAAATTGAGACCAAGATAGTGCATTGGAAAGGTATTCAAGTCTAGTTTCTGGAACAACTAGAATTTTTGATTTTGGAGGTTATTTGACCCCTCAAAATTTTAATCTCCCAATACGGCTTATGTGTGTGCAAAAGGAGGTAGAGAAGTCATGTTTTGGTAGTTTTTGGACCTTTTGGTGACCCATATTTGCTCCAAAACTTTTGAAACTTTCCAGGGTGCATGTTCTAATCATGTTTAATCCAAAAATACAAACTTTTTCTCCATCTGATCCTCCAGGAAAAAGCGCAGTGCCGGTGGCGCTACGCTTCTAGGCCAGTTTCCTATGTTGAAAATTTCAAAATTTGAAAAATGCAAAAAATATTCAAAAGTTGCCCAAATTTGGCATGGGACACCACCATCAGCTGCTTTGATGTGCTAGTGAGGCTTCAACTAATACTTTCAACTTATATTGCTCATTTTTTCTCTCTAAATCTCTCCTCAACCAAGCTTTAAGCTTCCTAATCCTCATATTACAAATTTTGTTGTGGGTCATGTAATGGTAGGCCATGTGGCGGAGCATATTATTATCCCTATTGGCCTTCTCAATCAGCCCTTAAATATGTATGTTGACCCTCTCAAGCCATGTTTTCCTATCATTCTCAATCTCCTGCTCAATAGGAGTCAATGGGACATGAGCCTCTTTGGCCATTTTCCTATTTGCTTTGGTCATTTGTAACTCCATGAGGACTTGCTTGTCACTCAATTGTTTGTTTTCCTGTTCTAGATATTTGATGATGAACTTGGCTCTCTCTAATTTGTCTGCCAAAGCTTTTATTTGAGCTTCCCTCTCTTGAATGATGATGTCCTTGACAGTTTCTTCATCCTGAGCTTCCAAGTCAATGATGTCAACTCCATGATGAGTAAAGTGCTGTTGTGGCTCCTCATGCTCAATGAGATCAAAATCTCTTTCCTCCTCATCACCAAGAATTTCCTCCTACACATTTTCCTTGTCGTTGCTTAACTGCTCAACCTGTATCTGTTTTGTTGATGACAAAGGCAAAGCCCCTTCCACACCTTGTGGAGTAAACATTTTCCCGTGGACTTATGACAAAGGCAAGGTCCCTTCCACACCTTGTGGAGCAAACACTTGCCTAGCAGCTACAAAAAGTCTCCTTGTGCCTCTCTAATATGTTAAATACACTGGCACCTCAACAGTTTTGGTTTCCTTGGCCTCTTTCCTTATTTCTCCATGGCTAGAAGGTCCACCTTCTTCTTGATGCACTGGTGAAGGGATTTGTGGACCTTTGAACATCTCATGAGTAATGAAAGTCTCCCATGGAATGTTAAGAAGGTTAAGCTGGTGTAGAACAATGATTTTAATCAAAGAGTAATGGTATATGTTGTTCAACTACTGGGGGTATGATTTCCTTTGTACAATATGTGCCATTTTCTCAATGTTTCTAAACATGAAGGGAGATTCAACATCTTTACTCTAGTGAAATGCATGAGGAGTCTAACATGATAGGCATACAACTAGGAGAATCTACCTTCACAAGTGAAGTACTTGATAATAATCCTCATCAAAGGAACATACCTGTTTTCCAAAAACTTAAAGGGGAATAACCTCTTCACTTGATTTTTGTATTTAGCCTTGATATAAGGCTCATAGTAACTCTCATCAAGGTCCTGGCCCTTATACCATTTTTCACCAACATTAGGGATTTTGGTGTCCTCTAAAATTACAGTTGATGATATTGTGAAGGTTTCTCTGGCAAGTGTCACCTCATTGTTATGCAAATGAGTCACAAAAAGTTTGGCGAACTCATGGTGAAACTAAACTCTCTCCACCATTTCACAAAATTCAAAACATGCTTGATGCTTGAAACAAGAAACTGCAAGTGGGTAAGCCTGTAACTCCCTCAAACTAGTGGGCTCCTCTCTGATGATTTTTCCTCCTTTATGGGGCTTCCTCTATTGTCTATGTCTCTCCATGGAGCTGTCACTAAGTGTCTCTTCTTCATACTCATAATCACTGTCTCTTTCCATTGTTTTCCTTTGGCTTTGAACAATATGGTTATATATGGATAAATGTGGATAATTGATGTGGAAAAATGGAATGGGAAGAGTGAATGGATGAGGGAGTTTGGGAAAATGTGTGTGTGAATAGGGTTTAGGGAGAATGTATGTGGGGGTTGGGTTTAGGGAGAATGTGAGTGGAGTTTAGGGAAAAATAAAAATTGGATAGAGTAAGAAAACAATAGTAGAGTGAGGATTTCAATTCATGAGATAGTTTGTAGGAAAACTAGGGTTTTGATTTTGGGGGTGAAAAATCATAGAAACTTGATGTAAAAACCCTAAACCACAAGAGATTTTGATGTACTTACTTGCAAAAGAGGTAAATTCGGTAATTTGAGGTGAATTTTGGTGTTTTGAGGTGATTTGGGGCTTTTCTGGGTAAAGCGAAGTGCCACCTGCAGGAGCGCAGCGCCGACCTGAAAGTGCAGTGCCCTTGTATTTTTACACTACGAAAAATTGCTAGAAGCGCAGTGCCTGCTTGAAAGCACAACACCACCTCTCAGAAGTGCAGTGCTACTCCAAAACTCCAAAAAATGCAGCGCTTTGCTCTGTTTGCTCAATAACACTTGAAAATCGACCTTTTCTCTCTTCTTGGCTCTTTAATCTTCAATAATGACACAATGGGATGAAAAATAAGAGGATGGGTTTATATAGTTTCACCTTTTGATTTTTTGTTTGTGAAAACCCACTTTTATAATGTCTATTTGTCTTTTACAATGCTCTGTTTTTTCATGCTTGTTTTCTTTTGCTTGGCAAGTTAACTAATGCTCAAAATCACTTGATTTTTGTTGTGGCAAGTACTTGGCAGCATCACAAGCTTTAGAAGGATCTTGGGAACAAATATTACATATAGAAACAATAAAATTACATCATGAAGAAAGATAAAAAACATAATACTCTGTTTTCACCTCAAAACAAGTTTGAGGTGAGAACTACATTAAGCTTTCATAATAACAAATTATGACTTTACCCATCATTATTGGCCTCCTCATGTGCTTGCTGACCATTATTAACATACAATCACTAAATTTGACATGGAGGAAACCATCAGACCTAATGAGACTAAACCCTGGGATTTGATGAAATGGACTGCAAAATGAACATGAATCATGACTGAAAAGTATGAAAGAAGATCAATAAGTACATATCATGAGGGAAAAACTGAAGTAAACCCTACCATTAGTGGATCCATGACATAATGGAATGCAACGTCATTAGAATGAGACTCCTACTATGAAATGCAAAAGATCAAATTTTTGATCACTAATGGCAGTGTGAAGACACTGACTCTAACATTGGCTCCAATGGGGATGGTAGCTCCTTGGAGGTGCCAAGAACACCGTAGACCTAGTAGCCTTATCCATTGGGCAACGGAGTCAACTTCTTCAAAAACTGAAAACTGACACTATGCAAATGGAAACTGACTCGTGACTCAAACTATGACTAGAAACTGAATTAAACACACAAACCTTACACAAATCATTCAACTTTATAGCCTTCACCTCGGGCCCCAAGCAGAAATGATTGTGTACTTGGAAATCTTGCAATGAAAGGGAAAAATGGTATATACAATGATCATGGCATGATTTCAAAAATCACCTCAGAAGTAGTAATGCTTCAGGATCCTACCATTTACTGGCCCTCCTGGACAATCCTGTCCATCCATTTCCTTTAGCAGAAATGCATTTTGTCCTCTGTATGTAGCAATCTTATAGGGGCCTTTCCATAAGTTTTCAAACTTACTGTGCTTTCCTTTGTCCTCATTCCGAGCATCCCACCGCAACACTACATCCTCAAGTTAGAATTCATCTGCTTTTGTTTTCTAGTCATAGATCTTTTTTATCTTTTCCTGTAATCTGAAAGTGTTTTGGAAAACTTCATCCCTTGTTTGCTGCAAATGAATCATCTGATTGATTCTTCGATGAAAGTCATCCTCTTCACTTCCAACCTCCTATAATAATTTCATAACCGGGATTGCAAGGGATGTTGGAAAAACTGTGTCAATTCCATAAACTAATTCAAATGGAGACATACCTATGGATTTCTTTTGGTTCACTCTGTTAGCCCAGAAGGAATTGACCAACTTCTTGTGCCAACTTTTCTTCTTTGTTTCCAGTAGCTTGTTGATGATGTTCACCAAAGACTTATTGGATGATTCAGCCAGACCATTTCCCTGTGGGTAATATGTAGTAGAATGACCCAAAATAATATTATACTTTCTACAAAAGTCGATCATCTTCTTTGATTTGAATGCAGCTGCATTATCTGTGATGATTTTACTAGGACAACCGAAACGAGATAAAATATTTGATTCTAAAAATTGGAGGATTATCGTATCTATGGCTTATCTGGTCGAAATTTATTTAATCCACTTGGTAAAGTAGTCGGTTGCTGTTAGGATCCATTTGTTCTGCGCCGATGATGTTGGATGAATTTCCCTGATGAAATCGAGCTGCCACTGCTGAAATGGTGCATTGACTTCAATAGGTTTCAGAGGAAGAGGCAACCATTTTCTTTTCCCTTGAAATACCTGGCATTCATGACAGCTCATGACTGTTTTATAAACATCAAAAAATAGAGTCGGCCTATAGTACCGTACTCTCAACACTTTGTTTTCTGTTGTCTTCCAGAACAAGTGACCACCACAGTCACCTTTATGAAATTCATACATCACCTGCTAAGCCTCATCTTCTTCAAGACAATTAAGTAACACACCTCCCAGATCTTTCCAATAAAGAGCATTATTTAGAATTCATAATTTAGCATCTTTAAGTTTAAGAGATCTACCTTTTTTCTTTGTCATCCCCGGAGGCGGTGAAAGGTGCTGAAGTACATACACTATATTTGAATACCATGGTGACTGAAGAAACATTTCAGACACTTGAATCAAAGAGCCTTCTTCTTCATCTTCTAACATGGATGCAATGAGATTTATATCTAAATCATGTAGATTTGATTCCACCATTAACCTCGCCAAGCCTTGTCCTTTGATCAGCTTTGTAGGCTTAATCTCCAGATCATATTCCAACATTGCTATAATCCATTTTCACCGCCTTCCTTCTAGATCAATTTGGATCAGCACATCCTTTACTGCTACATTAGGAACGTATGCTATGATGTGTGAGTGTAGAATGTACACTCTGAAACCATTCAAAGCTTTGACAAGAGAAAGAGACTATTTTTCAATTATGTTACACTGCAAGACAACGTCTCTAATGGTCCTGCTAAAAAAGGCAATGGGATTTTACAGCTGATCTCTCTTTTGCATCAATACTACAGCCATGGTATACTCCGATGCAAATGAAAATATGATGAAATCTTGAGCATAATCGGGACTAATCAATACTGGGGCTATAGATAGAGCATACTTTATGAGATTAAATGACTTCATGGAATCCTCCGTCCATTTTACCATACTGTCCTTTTTTAACATGTTAGTTATTTCCCTTAAATGCTCAGCTATATTGGACACGAATCTATGTAAGAAATTCATCTTACCATTAAAAGCTTGTATCTCCATTTTGTTCTAGGGAAAATCTATTTTCTTAATTTCCTCCACCCTTGAAGGATCAATGTGAATGCCTTCTTTTGAGATAATGCGACCAAGCAACTTTCCTTCATCCATGGCGAAGAGACTTTTCTTGGGATTAAGAGATATCCTTAACTTCCTACACCTCTGAAACACAATCTTTAAATGGTGAAGATGCTCATCATCAAAACTTGAAAACACTTTCAAATCATCCAAATATAGAACCAGAAATACATCCTTTCCATTGGTAAAAGCAATGTCCATTGCACGCTGAAATGTGGCTCCAACATTCTTCAAACCAAATGCCATTTTAGTATAATGAAAAGTTCCCCAAGGTGTTGCAAATGTAGTTTTGTCTCAATCACCTTCATGCACCAGAATCTGATTATAACTTGAATATCCATCGAGTAGTGACATACGAGATGCTTCAGCCACTCTTTGTAGGATATGATCCATCTTCGAAAGTAGGTAATTGTCCTTCAAATATACCTTGTTGAGATTCTAGAAATTGATACACAATCTGACTTCTCTGGTCTTCTTTCATACCGGAACTAGGTTCGAAATCCAATCAGAAAATCTGATTGGGACAATTATACCAGCTTTGAATAACCTGTTCACCTCTTTTTCAATGGAAGGCAACAACTTTGGGTTAATCCTTCTCAGCTTCTGTCTAAACGACTTCTGATTTGGCTTGATGGGAATAGTGTGCTGAATTATATATTTTTCATACACCTTCAGATATGAATAATCCCAGGCAAACACATCAGAAAATTGAGATAACAATCTAACATATTTAGAATTTACCTTGGGAGACAATGTTTTGGAAAATTTCACAAACTTGGGCTTATCTACTGTTCCAAGATTGACATCCTCAACACCTTTGTCTGTAGGCACCAAGCTTGGCTTTCTAGCCACATCATCTTGATAAAAAATTTCTTCCAAAGGTATGAGACCTTTAAGAATAGTGTTGTCTTTCAACTGCCATATCTCCATTTGGTTCACTTCAATCTCTTGGTCGTCGGTGTCATCGTCATCATCTATTGAAGCATCCTTGTAATTTCCCTCATTCTGCAAAAAAGTGTTGACCTCATTATCATCCCAAAACACCTGCCAATACCTTAAATTTTCCAGAACAACAGGCCGGTGTTTGACATGAATTTTAAACTTGTTGCTGTAGTTCATTGGGATCTTTAAATTGATTGCAATAGTGGCGAGTGAATCTGTTATAATATTCTGAGTCCGAGGCACATCTATCAAATTATAATCAAGAAACATTCACAATATGCCTAGAACTACATTTTTGTAGGCTCTCATCCATGGGTGCTTTTCTTGGTACTCTCCCTTTACTTGTTTGATTACCAACTCTGAATCTCCATAAACTAAAATCCTTTTAGCATTAAGCTTCTTCAAAAATTTTAGACCTACAATCAAGGCTTCATACTCGGCTTCATTGTTAGAGAAGTCAAAAGAAAATTTGTAAGAACACACTCTAACATTACTAGGGACTTTGTCAGATTAGAAAACAGGGCTGCGAATCCAAATCCCTATGCCAACACCATCCTCACCCACAACTCCATCAAAATCCATGCTCCAAAGACCTGCCTCTTCTTCTAGATGTTGAAATTCTATTTCCTTCTCTTTCTTACTTTGACTGATTTCTTTATTTTTCTGTTGTTCACTATCTTTTTTCTATTGCTGGTATGTGGACTGCTTGGAAGAACTCGTTATTTTATGTCTTTCTTGATTAAGGGCTGCTCTAAAATTTTCTAAAATCTCCAGAACATCTTCTACATCAACTAACTGACTATCAACATCATTTAAACCACTATCTAAATATAGTACAAATGACACTAAATCTATATGTATAGCATTAATTGAATGATTAAGTGGTTTCTCTTTGCTAGTAATCATGTATTTGATTTTCTTCTCCCTGTATAGTTTTCTCAACTAGCCAAACACAAGAATGGTAACATAAGAGAAATAAAGTTGTAAATTTCATTTTAGCTTTGCACCCCACGATCTGGACAAAAGCATACCAAACCGTGGTGGGATGTCCACAACAACCACATCCATCAAAACGTTCTTGGAAAGGATTTGGTCTAAAGATACCACCAAGTCTTTGATAAGACCAATACAACGGACCCTACTGGAATCAAAAGAGTACAAGTCATGATATTTTTGAGTAATGTCAAGGCCCAGTTTCTCCATAATGGATTTTGACATCAGATTATGGGAAGCTTCCGAGTCAAACATACTCATTGTGGAGGACATCATGTAGTCTAAGGCTTATATAAAATGGAGGAATTTTGGACACCTAGTGTTTATAGTTGTTGTTCTTAATCAACTCAGTCAAAGGAATTGAAACTTTTTATTTAGTAATTTCATTTTCTAAACTAAAATCTAAAACTGTATCTACCTCTTTGACTAGAAGGTCCTTCTTTTCGGCTCTTTCTTTTGTTACACCTTGATAGCTGTTCTTCTCATTTGTAGCACTATTTGCTGATGGTCCTTTGCTAGAAGTTGGATCAGTAGGCTCTTTCCCGTTCTTCTGAATGTTTGAGGAGTCATTTTTGGGTTATGCTTCCTTTCTCTTTTGAATTGGACTGACTAGTACATCCCTGTTTCTCAATGAATATTGCTTCTCCTATGCTGTCAATGCATTCATATATCCTCGCTGATAATCATCTAACTCGTCCTCCAAAACTGCCTCATTTGTTAGTATGTAATCTTCATCCCTTTGGGTATCTGGAACCTCCGAATATTCTTCATATTCTGTCAGAAAAATGGGAAAACCATCAGTAGTAAAGAAATGATTTGCCTCAACCACTGGATCATCATCATCTTCATCCTCTATTCCATGCACATAGTTTTGTTGCAAAGGAGTTCCAACTTGCTGCTATTGTGCCGACTAATCTTGTGCCTTTTGCTCCCTTTGTTTAATCCTGAATTGGGGCTACTGATGTCCTCTAAAGTTTGGATTGCTGATTGTTGTTTTAGGTTTATCTGCAACTGTCAACCGGTCAAACATCTTCTCAATTTTCCGAAGTAGATTATCTTCCTTAACATCTAAGGAAGATGCTTCTTCCTTTATACTCACCTTCTTTTTAGATTTCATTCTCACTCTTTTGGCCAAAAGATTTGCTTCTACACTCACAACGTTTTTCTGTGTATCTTCAAGTGTGGTAGGATCTCTTTCTCATAATTGATAATCCATATCAGCATCGAAACCGTCTAGAAATTTGATCAATGCTAACCCCGTCAGTGATTTAATGTTGGTCAAAATAGCATTATAAACTGCATTGAACCCTACACAGTAATCTTGCACACTTTCACCCATATTCCTTTTGATATTTTCATACTAATATAGAATTTGGATTGGGTTCTTCTTTACCTCCCACCGGTCTAAGAATTGTCTATGCAGAACCGGTAAAGTATTGATAGAGGCCATTGGTAAGGCTCAGAACCATTTCCAAACGTCGCCTCCAAAACTCTATACAAATAATCTCATGGACACATTTTATGTATCTACCACATGAAGGTCAAAGAAGTCATTCATCTTGTCAAAATGTTGTTGCGCTGTAATAATTTGAGTGGCATCGAAAAGAGGTATCTTACTTTGGTAATCAGTGGGCATATCATCCAGATTTTGAGGTAGAATAATGGGTGCATATGGGGCAGCCATGACTCGAAGTGGATTTGACACTGATGTTGGGGTAACTGGGGTATTTGAGATAACAAGGGGAGTTGATGTAATAGAGGTGATGGGTGTTTGAGGTGTAGTGATAGGCTGATGAGCGAGTGCAGGTATGAATGGAGATGAGGGATGATTTTCAGAAGTGTATGGAAATGATGGTGAGCTAAAAGATGTTGAGGATATTTCAAAAAGTTCATGGAGTCTATCAATGGTGAGGGATGACTAAGGGGATTTTAGAAGGTTTCGGTCACTTGACAAGTTGGCTCGTTGGATTTCAAGTTCTTTGGTGAATTCTAGACTTGGGACTATGTCCAACAGTTCACTATCAGATGTGGTTCTAAACAAAGAGAGTCCAAAATACTCGTCAAAAGGGATGTCTTCAAGGAACAACCACTCAACAGGGCATGAATGAGATCGAAAAACAGGTCTAGGGCTTGGTGAACTTTCTTGTCTATGTATTCACAGAATGAGATTAGGATTTTCAAATATAGGAGGAGGATTTGGATCGGGATTGGACCTCGTGTATCTTCTTGAAGCCAGTGTGTTCAAATTCTCAAAACTTTCTTATTGCTTTACAACTTTCCAATTTTCAACCTAATGAATTCTAAACTTATCATCGAAAAGTTCAGAATTTCTTAGTAGTACTGGGGTGTAATGAGATTTTCATCCCCGGTATGGTTGCCACTATGTTAGTGCCTAGATTGACCTCAGGTTGAAGGAAGGTAATTCTAGGGTAACCACAAACCAAGCTTAACCTGGTAGCTAGCCCTACCAAGTTGGGAGAGGGCTCTCTCCTTATGAATATCAATCAAAATGACTGGATCATGAACAAGATTTTATGCTAGGTATAGTAGCTCTAGGGTTTGGCTTGATTTTGTTGGTTTTTTGTTGGATCAGATGGAACTGAGCAATTTGGGTCTGGGTAATTAGGTCAGAATGCAGGGTGTTCTATCAGGCAAGGTAGGTATAGGCTTTAGCACTGGAAATTAATTGATACAATATGTCTAAGACTAGTGGGAGTTGAGGAGGGCATGGAGCAATCATGCATCCTTCTCAAACAACATAAAAAATAAAATACTGAAAGATTTCCCAAGGTAAAGCACTGTAAACAATGAATTCTACCTATCTATATTGATATCATTCAGTTAGAAGCAATGAAGTAGATGATGGCATACATAAAACATGTAAAAAAACTGATAACAAAGAAGAAACTATGCAAAAACACCATACCACAGGTATCCCATAAAAATAGTTGCACCTCCTATTAATTTCCTTGCCAAACTGCTTACAATGATCTACAATATAGTTCAGAGCATCCAAGAGTATCCAACTCTTGCAAATGAGAAAGAAAATACATAATATAGACATCAAAACTACTCATCCTAACCATCATGGGTCGAATCCATGAGAAGAGGGGCTATTTCAACCATTTTCAACTAAGAACTGAAATCTAGGCAGTCAAACAACCTGCCTCTAAAAGAGTGGAAATATATAGATTTGCCTGAAAACCACCTCTAACTAATGAATCTACCCTATAACCCTATTTTAATTTTAAATTTACATGCCATGTCATTAATTACATGAGTAAAATATTCATGAGGAGAGAGAAAACAAATCCACAGTCAAACTAGGCGAAATTTTGATTTTCTGGGCAAACTGGTCAAAAGCGCAACACCACTTTCCACCTACTTTTGGAGGCCTTCCCCTTAACAAAATTGAGCCCACGATAGCTCATTGGAAAGGTATTCAAGTCTAGTTGTTGGAAAAGCTAGAATTTTTGAATTTGGATGTATCTTCCCCCCTCAAAACTTTAATCTCCCAAGACTGCTTCTGTGTGTCCAAAAAGAGGCAAAGAGGTCATTTTTTGGTAGTTTTTGGACCTTTTGGTGACCCAGATTTGCTCCAAAACTTCTGAAAATTTCCAGGGTGTATGTTCTTATTATGCAGAATCCAAAAATGCAAACTCCTTCTCCATCTAATGCTCCAGGAAAAATTTGAAAAATGCAAAAAATCTTCAAAACTTGCCCAAATTTGGCATGGGACACCACCATCGGCTGCTTTGATGGGCTAGTGAGGCTTCAGCTAATATTTTCAACTTATATTTCTCATTTTTCTCTCTAAATCTCTCCACATCCTAGCTTTAAGCTTCCTAATCCTCATATTACAAATTCCGTTGTGGGTCATTTAATGGTAGGCCATGTGGCAGAGCGTCTTCTTATCCCTGTTGGCCTTCTCAATTAGCCCTTCAAGATGTATGTTGACCCTCTCAAGCCATGTTTCCCTATCATTATCAATATTCTGCTCAATAGGAGTCAATGGGACATGAGCCTCTTTGGCCATTTGCATGTTTGCTTTGATCATTTGCAGCTCCATGAGGACTTGCTTGTCACTCAATTGTTTATTTTCCTATTTTATATATTTGATGATGAACTTGGCTCTCTCTAAGTTGCCTGCCAAATCTTGTATTTGAGCTTCCCTCTCTTGAATGATGATGTCCTTGACAGTTTCTTCATCCTGAGCTTCCAAGTCAATGATGTCAACTCCATGATGAGTAAAGTGCCGTTGTGGCTCGTCATACTCAATGAGATCAAAATATCTTTCCTCCTCATCACCAAGAATTTCCTCCTACACTTTTTCCTTGCCTTTGCTCAACTGCTTAACCTGTACTTGTTTTGTCGATGATGAAGGCAAAGAAAATTCCACACCTTATGGAGTAAACATTTTCCTATGTACTTATGATGAAGGCAAGGCCCCTTCCACACCTTGTGGAGCAAACACTTGCCTAGCAACTGCAAAAAGTCTCATTGTCCCTCTCTGATATGTTAAATACACTGGCACCTCAACAGTTTTGCTTTCCTTGGCCTCTTTCCTTATTTCTCCATGGCTAGAAGGTCCACCTTCTTCTTGATGCATTGTTGAAGGGATTTGTGGACCATTGAACATCTCATGAGAAATTAAAGTCTCCCATGGAATGTTAAGAAGGCTAATCTAGTGTAGAACCATGATTTTAATCAAAGAGTAATGGTATATGTTGTTCAACCGTTGGGGGTATGATTTCCTCTGTACAATATGTGCCATTTTCTCAATGTTTCTAAACATGAAGTAAGGGAGATTCAACATCTTTACTCTAGTGAAATGCATGAGGAGTCTAACATGATAGGCATACAACTAGGATAATCTACCTTCACAAGTGAAGTACTTGATAATAATCCTCATCAAAGGAACATACCTGTTTTCCAAAAAATTAAAGGGGAATAACCTCTTCACTTGATTCTATATTTAGCCTTGATATAAGGCTCATAGTAACTCTCATCAAGGTCCTAACCCTTGTACCATTTTTCACCAACATTAGGGATTCTGGTGGCCTCTAAAATGACAGCTGATGATATTGTGAAGGTTACTCCGGCAAGTGTCACCTCATTGTTATGCAAATGAGTCACAAAAATTCTAGCCAACTCATGGTGAAACTAAACTCTCTCCACCATTTCACAAAATTAAAAACATGCTTGATGCCCGAAACAAGAAACTACAAGTGGGCAAGCTTGTAACTCCCTCAAACTAGTGGTCTCCTCTCTAATGATTTTT
Source organism: Pinus taeda (assembly GCA_000404065.3). Taxonomy (NCBI): domain Eukaryota; kingdom Viridiplantae; phylum Streptophyta; class Pinopsida; order Pinales; family Pinaceae; genus Pinus; species Pinus taeda. The sequence goes on along the minus strand of APFE031674248.1, from coordinate 39,981 downwards.
CCTCCTTTATGGGGCTTCCTTTGTTTTCTATGTCTCTCCATGGAGCTGTCACTAAGTGTCTCTTCTTCATACTCATAATCACTATCTTTTTCCATTGTTTTCCTTTGGATTTGAACAATATGGTTATATATGGATAGATGTGGATAATTGATGTGGAGGAATGGAATGGGCAGAGTGTATGGCTGAGGGAGTTTGGGAAAATGTGTGTGTGAATAGGGTTTAGGGAGAATGTATGTGGGGGTTGGGTTTAGGGAGAATGTGAGTGGAGTTTAGGGAAAAATAAAAAGTGGATAGAGTAAGAAAACAATAGTAGAGTGAGGATTTCAATTCATGAGGTAGTTTGTAGGAAAACTAGGGTTTTGCCCTAGAAACTAGGGTTTTGATTTTGGGGGTGAAAAATCACAAAAACTTGATGTAAAAACCCTAAAACATAAGATATTTTGATGTACTTTCTTACAAAAAAGTTAAACTCGGCAATTTGAGGTGAGTTTTGGCATTTTGAGGTGATTTGGGGCTTTGCTGGGTAAAGCGCAGTGCCACCTACAAGAGCACAACCCCAACCTGAAAGCACAACACCCTTGTATTTTTACACTATGAAAACTTGCTAGAAGTGCAGCGCCTGATTGAAAGCATAGCGCCACCTCTCAGAAGCGCAACGCCGCTCCAAAACTCCAAAAAACGCAGCACTTTTCTCTGTTTACTGAATAACACTTGAAAATTGACCTTTGCTCTCTTCTTGGCTCTTTCATCTTCAATAATGACACAATGGGATGAAAAATAGGAGGATGGGTTTATATAGTTTCACTTTTTAATTTTTTGTTTGTGAAAACCCACTTTTATAGTGTCTATTTGTCTTTTACAATGCTCTGTTTTTTCATGCTTGTTTTCTTTTGCTTGGCAAGTGAACTGATGCTCAAAATCACTTGATTTTTGTAGTGGCAGGTACTTGGTAGCATCACAAACTTTAGGAGGAGCTTGGGAACAAATATTACATATAGAAACAATAAAATTACATCATGAAGAAAGATAAAAAACATAATACTCTGTTTTCACCTCAAAACAAGTTTTGAGGTGAGAACTAGATTAAGATTTCAAAATAACAAATTATGACTTTACCCATCATTATTGGCCTCCACATGTGCTTGCTGACCATTATTAACATATAATCACTGAATTTGACCATGGAGGAAACCCTAAGACCTAATGAGGCCAAACCCTGGGATTTGATGAAATGGACTACAAAATGAACATGAATCGTGACTAAAAAGTATGAAAGAAGATCAGCAAGTACATATCATGAGGGAAAAACTGAAGTAAACCCTACTATCAAGGGATCCATGACCTAATGGAATGCAACCTCATTAGAATGAGACTCCTACTATGAAATGCAAAAGAGTATATTTTTTATCACTGATGGCAGTGTGAAGATACTGACACTAACAGTTTATTTGATCAGAGGATGGATCCAAATATGATCTATTGTGATAATCATAGTTGTATCAAACTCGCTGAGAATCTAGTATTTCATGATAGGTCCAAGCACATCAACATTCGGTATCATCATCTCAGAGACTATGTAGCGAGGAGGATCATGTTGCTGCAGTATATTTCGACAGAGGAGCAAGATGCTGACATTTTGACAAAGGCATTATCAAAGTGTAAATTTGAGTTCCATAGGGACAGGATCGGGGTGGCAGATAATCCCTTTCTTGTTGAGAGGGAGTGCTAAAATGTGGCAACAAGAATATTCCAATTTTAATTTGTCCTTGAATTAAAATTCGAATTTAGTCTCACCAACTACTTGAAAATTAATTAATTAATTCATATTGAGTTAATTAGTTGGAGAAATTGAAGTTAGAAGTCTTTCTGAATTCATGCAACATTTATCCCTTAAATTAAGGAGATAATATTGATTTATATTTGAGTTGTAATTAGTTAGCTTAGTTTACTGAGTTAATTCCAGTTAAATTAGTACCAAATTGTTTGAGGAACTAATGGTGAGTTATCAGTCAGTCGATGCGTGCATGCACTCAACTAATGTACTCTAGATAACTAAAGATTCTCTCATCGGTAACTCATGCATGTCTATTCTGAGAAAGACCCAGTTGAGATTAAAGATAGGGACAAAGTAGTATCAGTTGCATGTGTTTTCCTATAAACAAAACTCATGCATGCAGAAGGAAGATCATTCCTTGAGGATTGCGCAATTTTACAAGGTGTGAGATTAGTGTGAGTGATCAATGTTACACTTGGTAACAGGAGGATCACCCAGGAGAAATTGCACAAGGAAATAGGAGGCTTGGAGGGAAAAGGAGAATTCTTTGTATAATTCTGAGATATTTCCAGCTTGTAATGATAATGCAAATAGTGGGCTTTTTAGCTGAGGCTTTCCCCTAAGTATTTTCTGTGTTTCATGTGCATTGATTCTTCTCTGGTTATATGTGTTCCACTTGATCTTGCTCAAATATTTTAAGCTTACGTTAATTGATTGTAGAAGTAGATTAAAGTATTTTTATTTAGTTATATTGCATTATCAGGTTAATCTACAATCAGAATTTCTACACTCAAGTAACTTAATCACAACAATGTCAGTTGCGTTTTTAACAGGTATAGCCTCTACCCATTTGTAAAATAGTTTGTAGCAGTTAGAATCCATATATGTTGATTACTTGATTGTGGATGAATTTCCCCTATAAATTCCAACCCCCATTGTACAAAAGGAGCCTGAACCAATACTGGAACAAGAGGAAGTGCTGACAGTTTCTATTTCCCTGTAACTATTTGACATTGTGTGGAACTTCTTACTCTTACTCCAACTTCTTTAAAAGGTGTGGGAAAGTAGAAACCTGCCTTTAAAATTTTGTAGGTTGTTGTTCTATAGGCATAGTGTCCACTACAAAACCCTGCATGGAACATATCTATAATTCCCTATGTTTCATTTTCAGTTAAACAAAGAAGAAGGATATTCGGAGGGTCTTTCTAGTAGATATTAGCATTGATAATGTAGTATTTCATTTCTTTAAGCTTCAGGGCTTTACACTGCTTCAAGTCAAGTTCAACTGGACATTGAAAGTCTCTAAGAAACTACACAATATCAAAATACCAATCAAAGAGTAGATATTTATGATCTATATGAACAAGAATGGCTTGATTTGATGAAAGAGGTCCTTGTGGATTCTCCCAATATGAAATTGAGGAAGGTTCTTGTGGATTCTCCCCAGATGAAATTGAGGAAGGTTCTTGTGGATTCTCCCCAAATGAAATTTCAGAAACCAAATTTATCCCCAATACTTTGCAATTGGATAAAGCTAACAATTTGGCTAGACCTTGACCCTTTACTAGCTTTGTGGTCTTAATCTCAAGGTCAAATTCAAGAATTTTAGCAATCCATCTCCCTCTTCTTCCATTAGTATCAAGTTGGGTTAAAACAGTTTTAACAACATGATTAGGGACATAGGTTGTAATGTGTGAATGAAAAACATAGGTTCTAAAGGCTTTGAGGGCTTGGATTAAGGCATAAGCTTGTTTTTCAATAATGTCATACCTAAGGTCCACATCCCTCATGACTTTGGAAAAGAAGGCGGCTCGTCATCACCATTTGTATTCTTTTGTAAAAATACAACTGCCAAGGTTGTCTCTGATGCAAAAGAAAATATGCTAAAAGGTGAATAATAATCAGGATTGACTAATGTAGGGGCTTCAGATATAATCTTTTTGATCTGATAAAAAACATATCTGGCAGAAATTGTCCATTTCACTTCATTGTTCTTCTATAGCATATCAGTTATATCCGTTACTATCTCTGCATAATTAGGGATAAATATTCTAAGAAAAATTATTTCCCAAGGAAGGTTTCTATCTCTTTCTTGTTTCTTGGTGGATATAGGGTCTAAATAGTTGAAACTCTCTTTGGGTCAATTATAACTCCCTCCTTGGAAATTATATGTCCTAGTAATTTCCCTTCCTTTACAACAAATACAGATTTCTTCGGATTGATGGATATGCCAAATTTTCTGCACCTATCAAAAACCTTGCTCAAGTGTTTTAAATGATTTTCATCATAATCAAAGAAAATAGTTAAATCATCTAGATAAATGACAGTAAATTTAGATGTTTTACCTACAATTTCTAGATCCATGGCTCTCTAGAAGGTGTCTCTAGCATTTTTAAGCCCAAATGGCATCTTAGCATACATGAATGTACCCCAGGGAGTAGTAAAAGAAGTTTTGTCTTGGTCAGCTTGACTCACCATAATCTGGTTGTAACTAGAAAATCCATCTAGCATAGAAATCCTACTTTCACCAGAAACTTTTTGAAGTAGATGATCCATTTTGGGAAATAGGTAGTTATCATTTAAAGATGATTTGTTCAGATTTTGCAAGTCTACACATAGTCCAATTTCACCATTTTTCTTTTTTACAGGAACTAGGTTAGCTACCCAATCAAAATACCTTAGAGAGACAATGATATGAGCATCAAGCAATGTTTTAAGTTCTTTATCAATAGTTGGAAGAAGTATTGGAATGATTCTTAGTTTTTGTTGGAAGGGTTTTGCTTCTAGTTTCAAAGGAATCTTATTCTCAATTAAAGATTTATCATAAGTTTTCAATTCATTATAAGACCAAGCAAAACATCTTTGTAATTTTTAATAAGATTGAAGCATTTGTTTTTAACATCCAAAGGCAAATATGATGAGAATTTAACATTTTTTACTTCATTTAAAGTCCCAATTTTCATTCTTTGATTTCTTCTTCAGGTGAGTTAAACAAGGGGTTTTTGGAGACATCATTATTATCAAATAGTTTTTCCAATGGAACTAATCCTTTGGGAATAAAATTATTAGATAATTGAATGATATGATGATCAATAATTTTAGGACTGAGTGAAGTTTCTGGGCTTTGTTGATTTAATTCTTGAACATTTTTTTGATCTTCATCAATTTGCATATTTGAGAATTCATCAATGACTTGAAGAAAATATTTTAATTGTTCATCATCCTCAAAAATCTACTAATGTTTAAGGTTATTAGGAATTGATGGTCTATGCTTGACTTGAATCTCGTATTCCAACAATATTGGCTCAAGGATTTTGAAAGAGCTTGCTAAAACAACAAGTGAATCAACATGCATATTCTCATCTGTGGGTATACCAGTTATGTTAAATCCTTGGAAGAAATTTTCAATTGTATCACAAAATTCATTTCTATAGGAATTAAGTCTTGGATGCTTTGTTTGACACAAGTTTCTAACATGCTTCACTATTGGCCCAAATCCAGAAAAGACACTCAAATTTTGAACCTTTAGAATCTTAGCTAGTTCAAGACTAAGAAGAAAAGCCTCATACTAAGTCCACACTTAGCCACATTATTAGTGACTTCAAATTCATGTTTACATGACTAAGTTATATTCTCTTTATTTGGTGAAATTAAAACAATTCTTGCCCCTTCTCCTACTTTTGAGAAAAAGCCATAAAAATAAAGTTTCCAGATATCTGATTCTAAAATTTTAGGTTTGGAAATTGTATTCTCGATGGCAAGTTGAGCATTTGATGAATTTTGCAAGGATAACTGAAAGCAACCAAAATCCTGATCTACTGCATAGATGGGGTGATTTTTTGCTTGATCAGGCCTACAAACAGTATGGAGGAGTCTGACTTCCATATACAATCTTAAATTTTCACCTCCATAGACTGAAATAGTAGCAAAAGACATGTCCATCTGCAGTGATCCTCTAAGTTTAACACATCATGATCTAGACAGGAGCATGCCAAACTTGGTAGGAATATCAATGACAACTATGTCTAAGACTATACTCTTCACATGCATTTGGGCTAAGGTCACAAATAGGTCTTTGATCAGTCCTAGGCATGGTAATTTCTTTGAATCAAAGGTGTAGATGTCATGATAAGAACGAGTAACTTGTAACTAAAGTTGGTCCATAATTACCTTTGGCATAATATTATGAGAAGCTCGAGAGTCCAGCATGTAGTTGTACAAAATAAAGTCATGGAATTTTAAAGTTACATAAAAGGGTGGAACAATCTCATCAATCATATCAGAACTTGTGCCAAAAACTACTGATGGTTTTTCATCTTGAAGATTGATAATATCTCCCTCAACATCTACACTAGAGGCTTGTATCCATTTAGATACTTGATTTTTGTAACTAGGGTTCCTGGAGAGTTCGGCTAAAGGGATAGGAATCTTGACCCTTTGCAATTCCTTTTCAATATTAAAAGTTGTCAAAATAGTCTTATTAGATGAAAAGGTTTGAGTATATGACTTTGTAGTTTGAGGTGTTGGAGTTTGTGTTTGAATATATTTTATTATAGGTTCAATTATAGTTGTACATTTTGAAGGTCTGCCTGGGCTTGATCTGGGTCTTAGATCACACCTCTTATTTAATTCTGCAATAAAAAATTCAGAACATACTTGATATTTGGAAAGTTGAGTATCTCCATGTTTTTGTTCAAAATACTGAGGGGAAGATGAAGGAACTATTGCCATTTGTACTACTGAAAATAAAGATTATAGATATCTTCAGTAATTAAAGGGCCTACATCTTGAGGTTGTTGATCATCAATCAAAAATGGTGGTTGAATGTTTTGGTCAAAACTTGGTCTATGAAAAATTTTCATTTGAGGTGCACTTCGAAATCGAGTTTGATCTTGAGGGCTAACAATAGTTTTCTGAGTAGTTCTAGGTTGTGCTTTAATTTTAGAAATCCTATTGGAAAGGTTTCTAAGTAAATATGTAATATCAACAATTTTCTGATCTTCAAGTTTAGTTTTGGAAGAAGATTAATCATCAACACTAGCTTTTAATTTTCTTTCTTATTTCTTTGTGTTAGCCTTAAGTTTACTAGAAGTAGACCTATTAGCTTCAACTTCTATGGAATTTGTCTGCATATCTTCTAATGTATTGGATACTCTTTCTCTTAACATGACTGCAAAGTCATCCTCAAATGCCATGAAAAATGTAACTTTTGTAGCTCTTACTGGTGGCTTACAATCTGTAGGTATTTTATGATAGAGTTTATTAAATCATTTAATAAATTCAACCACTGGTTCACCAGGGTTTCTCTTCAGTTCTTCAAATTTGGTGAGAAAGTAGACATTATCCTTCTTTACCCCCCATTGATTTTTAAAGATAGTTATGAGCTCATTCCATGTTCTAATAGAGTCAGGTCTAAGTTGCCTAAACCAGATCCTAAAATTTCCTTCTAAGGATTGCCCAAATAATCTCATATAAACAATTTCATGTTCTATGTTCATATTATTAGAAAAATCTAGAAAAGTAGCTACATGATCTTCTGCTGAAGACCCAGTTTCATAATTGAATCTAGGTAAATTCTTTAGATATCCATTAGGAAAGTTTTCCAAGTTTTGAGGAAGAACTAAAGAAACATACCTTGCTTGTACAATGGGTTGAAAATCCATAATAGGAGTCTGGGGTGGCTGAGTGGATGATGAAGAGGAAGAGGAAGATCATGAATATGAAGGTGATGAAGAAGAATCAGTAGGGGTATTAGTATGTGGAGGAGAGAAAGAAGTAGGATACCTCCTTGAGGATTTCAAAGGGGTTTTAATAACCAAATAAACTCCTGATGGAAAGTCTTCCTTATTATCAAACAAAGGATTTGAATAGACATAGAATGTCTCTTCAAGGTTAGTAGAAGTTGATGATAGAATAGGGAGTTGGAGAGATGAAATTTGTAGGTTTGAATTCAGGTAAATGTAAACCCAATTCTTCCTCAGATGAAGGTGATTTTATAGGAACGGATGGCACTTGATATGACTCAAGTTATTGTATTAAAAAGGTTAATGGAAGATCTACTCCTTTTGAATAGAGTTTAGAAACCCTAGAAGGCAGTTCAGTCCAATCAGTATTAGATGGCACAAATGAAAAAGGATCTACAAATGATATATCTTCAGGGTATAAAGCTGAAGAAGAAGAAGAGGTTTGATGTCTTCTCCTTAAAGAGGCTCCCTTAATAAGTCTCTCTGGATTTGGAAGAGGGTTAACAATTTCAAAATCAGAGCGTGATCTAGTACGCTTAAAAGGAGCCAGCTTGAGACAGTGGAATCACCAGGTGAAAGTTATTGACCTATATCCTATCCTTTATTCAACCTAAAAGAAAAGGAAAAATCATTTCTCCAAGGAAAAACTAACTTTCAACCCTTCTCTCCCCGGCAACGATGCCAATCTAATGTTTTCCTTTGAGATAACTTAAGGTCAATTAGTTATGCCAAAGCATCTATAATGTTTTGTTCTTTTAAATGATTGGATGACTAGTGAACTATTTTATAAACAGATGCTTTAAACTTATATAGATTCTCAAGTAGAATAAAAGGTTTCTCTTTAACTACACATGGTTAATTTGATTTTAATGGGATGGAGAAGTAGAGCATGGAGAGGTATAATTGATTTGATATTCAAACTGAATATTTAACCATTTATAATAAGAAATTAAGAAAACAGTGCTTTCTTAATCAACAAAATATAATCAAACTATTACAGAAATCTTGTGTAATTTATATTTAAAGAGGAACTTACAATAACAAAAAGTTATGTAAATTATTCTCTTATTTAAAATCACAACTTTACAGAGGATTCAAAATGACACTGAAACTCAATTAAATTTTAAATCAGATAACTGCAAAAGACTTAATTTATATGAAGAAAACATAATGAATAAACAAGATGAAATACAACTCACTAAGAAATAGACCATATGAGGTAAATCCAAAATCTTTTATTATTTCAAAAATGCTCCAGCTTAGTACAAATCTGCTTGATAGCTTATTCAAGGGTTCAACCCATAATAACTCAAAGAAGGAGTTATTTATACAAAACTTGCAAATGATCTACAATATGCCTGGAATGGAATACCAAAATAGTACAAAATTACAAAAATAGAACAATATAATAAGAACAAAAAAACTACTAAAGACGTGGCTCTATCCTTTGGGAATTTGTTGATGATATGGCCTAAAAACACTGGTGAGCTGTGATGCTGTTAGAATGAGCAATTACTCAATTATTTCACACAATTTATCCCATCTTTCTTCACTTGGGATTTCCACATTCACCATCTTTCTAATGTTTCATCTGCCTCTATGTATCTCTCAAAATTAGGCTTGGTGAGAAATAAATGTTTAATTTCATGCAAGATGGTTAAATCAAACTCCAAGGCTCCCAGAAAATCCCTCCCTCTTATATGTCCTTTAACACCTGCAATTTGGTTCTATCTACTGCAATATCATATAACTCCTTGCAATAACCTTATAATTTGGTCAATTTATCATTCAAACCTACTAATCTTGGAAACCCTTTCTGATTTAAGACATTAAACTTTGAATGAAATCTTTTAACAGAAATATCGAGGGTTTGACATTTAGTTTCTAATTGATTAATCAAATTCCTTTTTTGTAATACCTGCTTGATCTCTAAGATGGTAGTTGTTATATCAGAGATGTTTTTTTATTCAATTCTTCTCTTCTCTTTGAATTTAAAACCTTGATCATATTTGTGGCTTATGTTGACTTGGTATTCAAGGCCACTTTCTGTTCTTCTATCACTGCTCTGCATCTAGTGATGGGTTCTTGCTGCTCAAAAATAATATGTATGGATGGCCATACCTCTGTCATGGATTGCCTATTTTTTGTCGAAATATTTTCCTTGGAATGAGCCAAAGTGTCTACCATCAGGGACTCACTCTCTAACTTATGGATTTTAAGTTCCAATTTGTGGGTATTTTGCATTTCCTGTAGATACAAAGTATCATTTGGTACTTTCTACAACTCTAGATTTTGGAATTTCTATAGTAATTTTTTGTTTTCCTGTTTTTGTATGGACAATTCCTGTGATAATATGGCTAGATCAGATACTATTCATTTAGACTCGACGTCTGTTTATGATGAACTAGACTTTGTACCTGCAACTGCTATTGGGATTGTTGTGATTGGAACCATGACAAGTTGTGTTGCTTCCTTCTCTTTTAATAACTCTTCAATCTGCTCTTCCATTTTATTCAACTGTATATTCTGCTCAATGATAAGCTTGAGCATATCCTCATTTTTTTGTTCATTCTCTGCTATATATGTTGTTGAAGGCAAATTTAACTGTTTCTTCAATGCAACAATGCCTGCATCTTTATTTGTAAGGAGTAGCTCTGTAGTTTTTACATCTTTGGAATCATATCCCACTTTAATCATAAAATCCTCTAATTATTTTATTATGTTGTCTTGGCTAAAGAAGAAATATTTTCTAACTTAAGTTGGGACTGAACATTGGATAGGGAAGTCCTAAGTTTAGAAAGAGACATGGTTGTAGTTGTCATGGTAGAAAGCAACATCTCACCAGTCTGTCTATGCATATCCATCTAGTCAATTGGATGAATTTGACTAGTATAAAATGAAAACATACTCTTTTTGTAATCTGATGGTGACTTAGGAAATGGAATCTTGGCTTGTAAGAATGCAATTTGCATTCTTCTTTTCTCACTGTCAAAAGAAGAAACAAGGATGTGATGGGAAGTTGAAGTTTTTTTCCAGAACTGGCTGTACACATTGGACTTTAAAGTCTCATTTTTCTGTTTGATTTCAAGGAACCTTGAAAATATATTATGATCGTCCAAAGAAATAGTTCTTGAGGACTGAATAACTTTTAGAAGTTCTCTAGAAGGTGAGGTTGTAGGGGGAGTAGTTGAAACATTTGTTGTGGGAGGAGTGGTTGAAGCACTAATCCCTGTTGATGTACAAACTTCCGAATCTCCAAAATCAATGATCACTAGTGGAGTTTCTTCTGTTGATGTGACCAAGCTAACCTTAGGCTTCTTTTGTTGAAAAATGAATCCTTTCATAATATCTTCAGTAGATGAAGTTTCCTCTCTCAACCTTTTCTATTGCTTTCTCTAAGAAACTGGAGTCTATTCAGTGGGGGTAGATACAACCTTCTCATCTTCCTCTTGAAGAGTCCCATCAACCCATGTTTCTTGATTCATAAATTTTTATATTTCTGGCCTTGGAGTATGATTATAAGGAGCCATCTTGAAATAAACTCTGAAAGCAGAAATGATGCCAAAAGGATCATAGGATCAAGTGAAGTTGGCCTAAAAATTCATCTTCCTTAACAATGTATCTACTTCTACACCAGCTGATCTGGTGTTGCAAATAAATGATCCAATCTGTACTTTAATCTTGAACTGGGACTTTCTTTTTCCTTACACAAAGTGTAGGTCATCCATGTGGATCATCTGCCTAATATATTCCAAAGAAACGATTCTCATAAGAACATATTTGGGCAGCTTATATGGTGCAAGCTCACAACCATATACTCTTATCTCAATATAGTTCTGGTATAGATACTAGTCACCAGTTTTAGTCTTCTCACTTAAATGTAAAATCATTTTAATTTCATCTCCAATCCTTGGCTTTGTCTAATTATTGAGGAGATGTACCACTCGATGTATGAATGCATCTACAAATTATGAAAATGAGGAGGTGATAGAATTTATCCTCACTATTTTTGTCCAGTGAATCACTGATTGATTCACTCCTTGTTCATCCTTCTTACTGAGTTTGATAGGAAAAAGATCACCTTGTTGAAAAAGAAACATGTGGACAATTACAGAGTTGTAATTGAACACTCACTATAAAGTAAAGTTCATGAATTGTTCATGTATATTATCAACCAAGAGTAGGTTGTAATTATACATGAATTTTGGTTGTTGATATTTATTAAAGATGGATAGGAAACCAAGAATAGTCTCATCAACAGACTAGTCATCAGGACATCCTAATAAATAGGAAAGCAAGGAAATGCAATCTCTGGAGGCTTCAAGAAACCTGGTAGATGAGTAAGGTGGATTTCTTTTGGGCAATTCTACATCCTCAGGTAAAAAGATTTAAAAAATCTAGGCTCTCTGTGGGAAGGTTAACTTATGGTATAGATCCATAAGTGTTGCTGGTGAGAAATGAGTGAGAGAGTCAAATTGGAGGATTAGGAGCATTTGGTTTATGGTTTCAGCAGAGATGGTGATCAGAATGTCTCCATTTTGGGCCATGACTACTCTTTTCACAAGGTCATATTTAGCTTGAAACTAGGTAATAAGGTTAGGAAACTCATGTGTTTTTGGGAAGCTAAAGAAAGGTAATAGTGATTCCCAAAATCTGAATGGGTCTTGTTTGTCAAGGTAATTCTATTTGGGCCATAAGTGCAGTTCATAAAAATCGAACTCACACTTGGCTTCTTCCATTTTAAATAGTGAATCCATAAGAGGAATATGGTCAAGGTCAAGCTGGGTTGGAGTAGCAGTGCTTTCCTCTGCACTCTGCTTCTTAATTTTTCCTTTTGGGGCCATGCTGGTAGACAGGAGGAAGAGCGGTTATTAGTAGCAGACTAAGCGAATAGGAAGAAGTCCTGCAAAAATTGTAAACTTGCAAATAATTGAAAAGAGTCAAAGGAAAGTGACAAAGAGGTGGGTTTAGTTTTATTTATAACATGTTGGGAAGGGATAACAATTTTATTCATAACTGTAGCTGCTTTAATGTCCAAGAGCAGAGCTACAATGTGTGAATATAATGGGCATGACAACAGGGCAATGAGTGTGTGAGGTGGCAATAGATAGAATGAATTGGCAATAGGTATGTGTGTTGGCAGCTTAGGATTGGTTGAGAGATAACGGTCAATGTATGGGATGGAAGATTTGTTGGCGAAGGGAACCACGAGAGATTTGCAGGGGGGGTAGCAATAGTGTTTGTTGTTTGGAATGGGTGGGGGGGAGGTAGCAAGTAGTTTTGTTGTTTTGAAGGGGGGGGGTAGCAAGTAGTTTGTTGGTTTGAATGGGGGAGGGGGGGTAGCAAGTAGTTTGTTTGTTTTGATATGGGGGGGGGGGTGGCGTGTGGAGTCATATGGTGGAGACACATAAGGTTGGGGCATCCACCATGGAAACCACTTTGCAGACCCCCCCCATCACGTTAACGCAAAACGGTCGAGGGGGTTGCAAAGTCTCTCCCTGTCGTTGATCCAGGTGAGGAGTACATCAGCCATTAAGTGATGTGCTCCATTTATTGAAAGACGACAAGACTTTTTGTCATTTATTGACTTTGGCCTAATCATATATGCGCTTTATAACATAATTTCTAATTCCAAAGTTTTATAACCAATAATTAATCCTAATTAAGAAAATTAATCATTAATTAACAAAATTTAACATTTTTCTAATGTGGCGCATTTACACTAGTAGCCTTTGCATTTATTTTTATATGAAAATGAAGCCTTTGTTTTCTTTTTTCTTCCCTAACATTTTATTTTTCTTTTGCCTTCTTTCTTTAGGGAAGTTAACTCCTATCATTTTATTGATATGGATGCCTATATAATATAAAATTGTCCTAACATTTTAATTTTTCTTTATTTTTCATCCATATCCTAACTTAACATTTTGAATTTATTTTTGACTAATATACCAACTTATCAAAACCAAATAATGTTACAACACCAACAAATGGTTCTGTTTCCAATACCTGAAATAAAAAAGGAGGGTTTGAAATAGGGTATCGATGATTCTTAAGAAGGAAATATGAAATTGGTGGCACGAGAAAGTGGATCAACTTATCTCTCAGCAAGCTCTACTTCGTTGTTGAGCTGTTGTGAGACTAAAAGATGAATTTCTATACGTAGAGGCTGCAGCTGATCAATACAAGATCTTCTGGTGTAATTTCCTAGGAGAACTACAAAATTAGTTGCGGAGATTTTAGGTGAATGGTAGGTTGGGAGGACAGACATTGTGTCATCACGACTAGACTCCAGTGGATCTCACGACGCTCTACCGTCTTGACATGGATTTGACAAGAGAAATATATTTATGGGTGCAAACTACACTAGAGGGGTACGCTGTCGAGTTTTTAGTAGAAAGTCACAAATCCTTTTCAAAAGACGACGGTGTGTTTTGAGTGGGGTTAATAGCGAATTTATTGAAAGAACTCTGTGGATTAAAGTCTTAATGGTGGAAGAAGGCTTGCTTATATTTCAAAGTCTAAGCATGGAATCCTAAACCCCGAGTGATGGGGGAAGGATCTAAGGGGATAAATTCTACCTAGTGAGGGATGATGAGGCCATTAGAAGGAAGGATGCAAAGGATTCATGAAGGGCTAGGGAAGTGAGAGCGTAGAGGAGGGCCCGAATAGCAAAGAAATGTAAGGAAAGGGTCATTAAGGCGATTAAAAGGCAGTCGTAGGAACTACACCAAGAATGAGAGTTGTTGAGGAGATCAGAAGAGGAATACAGGACGGAGAAGAACTCGATGAAAGGGATAGAGATGGCTAGGACTGCTGGAAGTCCAGAGGGTAATAGGATCCCTCCCTCACCGATTATGGAGGAAGGGTCGAATGGAATTGGTCGTGTTGGCTCAGAGGAAGACATGGAGGATGAGATGTGATTTTTGGTGAGGAGACTGTTACCAAAGGATGATGCATCTAGAAGAATCAAAGAACCAACCCCCCGAGGCTCAGGTAGCATTTCCCCTGACCTTCCCTTGGTAATCTACAACAACCCTGGTAAATTTATTTCTAAGTTACTTAAGACGATAAGAGTGTATAATGTGCATGTTAACTATAAGATTGGTACTACTAATTGTTGGACACCTAATCCTCTAAGGGTTGGTGTGGAAGTTGAACAGCCAAAAGGAGTCCAGGAGACCACTTGGAATATGAATCCAGGGGTCACACCATGTACTATAAATGTATATCATTTGTTAATAATAAATGTACTCTCATGTTTATCTTTCCTATTCTGTTGCTACCATGTGTGTGTTTAACATGGTATCAGAGCGAGTGATTACTGGTCCTGCTCCAATTTTAGTCTTGCCATTCTGATCCTATCCTAATTCTCTGTCATATTCTCTGCACATTTAATGCCCTCTGCTATTTTTCCAATAATCTACTACACTAATGCTCCCTCATGAAATATGTTGGTCCTAATTTAAACAACGTTGTGTATTCTGACCTCTCTCTAACCTCTTAGCATGAATCTTGTTGAGTTCTTTTCCATGCATATCAAATATGCGTCTAAATTGGTCAGATGAGCCACTCTGAGCTATTCAACATTTACTTAGTTCTATCAATTCTCTACCTCATCTGTCAGAAACGTTTCAGAGCTGTTGCTAAGTGAATTTAATGCATGAATCTGACTGTCTGAGATTTTCCTAGTAAGGTGTTTGTTGGAAGTGTGGTGCAAGCACCTGAAAAAAAAAATAAAAATAAAAATAAATAAATAAAATAAAATAAATAAATAAATAATAAAAATAAAATAAAATAAAAATAAAATAAAATAAATAAAAGAATAAAAAATAAATTAAAAGAATAAATAAATTAAATTAAATAAAAATTAAAATTAAAAATAAAAATAAAAAAAAAAGTAATAATAATAAAAAAACAAAAAAACAAAAAAACAAAAAAAAATGACTACAGATTAATGGGCGTTGTGATGAAGCTAGCTGGCTTTTTGAGCATTATGGCAGATCAGGCCGACTTTTATATTTTATTTGGAAATAGTCCTCTGTATTTATTGGGGGTGTAAAGGATTTTGGTGTCTTTGGATTGAAGTAAGGGGCAGCTGAGGGGTATTCCTCTTTGGAGGATGCTTCTGTTATATACAGGCTCAAACCTGAATCTAAAGGAGTATTAAGAGAGTTTCCATCATGATCAGGCAGAAAGGGAGGGCTCAACCACTGTGGCTCGTGAAAACTGGCTAAAATGATGAATCAAATTGAGTGACAAAATAGTAGTGTGAGCTCTACATTATTCTTTGCCATTAAAATTCTTTCTATGTTCACTGTCCATTGAATCCTTTGTACTTTGTCCATTGATATCTCCTTTGTTGACTTGAAGACTATTGCTTGTGAAATTTATTGTTGCATGTTACTATTGTTTGTGATCTGAGTGTGAATCATGAGTTTGAGGCCAATGTCTGAAGTATTGAACAATCACTGAAGCAACGTTGAAAAGTCTTGAAACCGTGGCACAATGGAAGTGTGGTGAACCTGATGTGAAAAACACTCGTGGCACTGGTTGTTAGAATTTTGAAGGGTTACATTACTGTCTTGAATTAGAGGTCTACGTATAGTGTGGCATTGTAGGTGCATTTGACTATATATGAAGGTCATGACGAAGAACGTATCAGAGATTGTGTAACGAAGACCATAAAAAAATTGGAATGGTATTCTTTTATAAGCGTGAGTTTAAACATGAATGTTGATTGTTATGGAGTGTATGGCTTATTAACGGTTAATGGAACGTCAGATATTTTTTAAGATGGAGGCCTTATGGTATAGTTAAATTGAAACATAACTTGATATATAAATATATATATATATGTGTGTGTGTGTGTATGTGTGCGCTGAAGATTAAGGCTCTATTGTAGACAAATAAATGGGCTTTGTGTATGGCTCATTGATTCGTTTGTGTGCTGAGTTGGAGCTATATTGGTGTTAAATGGTGCTCTTCATTTGTGGGTTGAATGCATCGAAAACTGTGAGTTGCCTTGCCTGCTATTAAAACTCAGCATTGAGTTGGACAACCTTCATGTGCGTTAAAGGTTATGCAACGTTTTCTTTCAAAGTTTTTGAGGGCCGTGAAACATGCTACAATGAGTTCAACACCTGAATGTATTATACCCTTGCCATTCCATTAGTCAAATGGAGCAAGTCAATTCCATGAGAAGTTGAAAAGGTACGAGAAAATGTTTATTTTATAGTATTAAACTATTTGAATGCCACAGTACGCCTTGAAGAGAAAGTTGAGCTATATCGATTTTGCACAAATTTTTTTATCCTCACCATGATGTTGGATTGAGGTTTATGTAATCAGATTTGATACTAACATGTTTCAATGTTCTGACCATAGAGACCATCTATATTAAAAATGAAGTTTGAATCTGCCATGGAGCATTAAATGTTTATATGGTGCATTGAATATCAAAGTCTTTTTAATGATATGAAAGTGTATATGGTTGGAGGTGGCATATATATGTGGTAGGATGTATTGTGATAAGCAAGATCTTTTACATATATGTTTCGCTATGTGTTGAAGACAATTGCAGACAAGTTGTATAACGATTTGGTCTCTTTATAGAGATATCGCCTCATTGCTGCAAATTTTTTTATATTTTAGAGACTTATATCCAAGCCACTCTATTAATTTTCATTTTTCTCTAGCTTACAAAAAGCAAAGTTGCTTCAGTACTCTTTTGTCGTAAGTCAAAATGGCTTTAATTAGTGTTGTATTAGATTTATTAAATACCTTGATACATTCCACTGTTGATTGGAAGGTAAAAATCAACAAAGACACTCCCTGTGACATTCAGACCTGCCTGCATAATGCACAAGAAAAGATCAAGTTTTTGCAACTAGAATCTCAATTCCAGCAAGAAGAATTACAATAGTGGAGTTATCATTCTGAAATTGTTTCTGTTTAGAACATTGAAATAAACTCCCATAAGAAACAAATTGATTTAGATCCAGTACCCAATAAAGCAACAAGGTTACGTACAGATGCAAAAATTCAGTCTGCACTTCCAAAGACCATCATCAGGCCTTGGGAAGAGCTTGTCCACAACAACCATAGAACTAGTCTTTGATATGACAAGGATGTGTCCTTTCATATTCCATATTATTCAAAGCCCATCCAGTTTCAAAGTGCTGGATTCATTCATGACAGTTCACCTTCAGCTGTTCCAGATTCTACTCCTCTTCGACAGCAACAACAACAAATTGTGAAATGCCAACATTGTGACCAAGTTGGCCATATGAAAGATCATTGTTTTGATCTTAATCCATGTAAGCATTGTCATAAAACCAGTTATTCTTCAAAAGAATGTTTCAGAAACAAACCTCCTGCAAGAACAAAGATTTATCTTGGATGGATCGCTTCTTGGAACTGGGCATCAATAGCCAAGAAGATATTCTAGTCACATGCTAGAACTTGTTCTAGAGTATTGAACAGTCTTGCAGTTCAGTTTTCTCCATCATCTCACCTTGTATCTAACAAGGGGGGAATGATGGTCATCTACAAGCTTCAAAGCCACATCAAGCGAGCCTGAGCCACAACCTGCCACACCATATTTAGAGTTGTATCCAGAGACAAAGATACCCCTGAGCATGTCTTCAGTTTGTGACACCTCTTCAAAGAATTGGGGACACTTCCTCTAGCAGAAGACTTCAGCTTATTGCCAGTTTCATAAGAGTTCTAGGAATTGCATTAAGCATTCCAGAGTTGTTGGTCATCCTTAAACCATCAGAGGTTGAGACCTCCCTTTATTGGTTGAAGGTTTCCCTCTTCAAAACATTAGGAGCACTTTCTCTAGCAAAAGACCTGAGCTTCATGCCAGAATTGGAAGAGTTTCGGGAACTGCACTAAGCGTTCTAGTGTTGGTGATCATCCTTAAACCACCTCCCTTTATACCAAAATTTCAAAGAGCACATTCAGCCCAGTGTTGCCATGCATTTTTGCACATTTTGTATTACAGCTCTCTTCTTGGACTCATACATAACCCTTCGGATTAAGAGGGGGTATGTTGGACACCAATCCTCTAAGGGTTGGTGTGGAAGCTGAACAACCAAAAGGAGTCCAAGAGACCACTTGGAATATGAATCCAAGGGTCACACCATGTAATATAAATGTATATCACAAGGTTTTGTGCTTTTAGCATGAACCCAATCTATAATGACGGGGTTATTCACAAGATATCCATAATTCTCTATTAAATGGAATGAGGACATAGAGAAACTTTGGTACCGATGTGAAGCTATCTAGAGGGCTCTCCAGATGCCTAACAATGTAAAGATGATAGAATTTTAGACCACTCTCAGGGAAAGGGCCTTGAGGGGCTTCATCAAGTGGTTGGAGTTACACCAGAACTCGATGGTGGATTATATTAAAAAATAGTTTGTAAAGGAATTCAAACTTACCCAGACGGATCAGAAAGGGTTGTCAAAGCTATGGGAAATCAAGTAGCGGGAGGGAGAAAACATATGGGAACTAAGGCAAAGGTTTAAAGACACAATTGGTAAGCTCAACTATACCATAGACCCAAATTGCTAGAGGGATTGGTTCATCAAAGCCCTGTTACCCCTCACCTGGACATCGCTAACATAACAGAAAATTGATACACTACAGGATACCCTAGAGAAAGAAACCTGAATAGAGGCTATGGTAGGGTATCCACATGAATATAAAGAGGGAGCCACTTCAAATGAACCCTTTATCATGGGTCTTCAACACCAAATTGCAAGTTTAATAGAGAAGCTGAAAGATCTACAACCAACCCGCCTAGAATGACCGAATGTGTGGTGTACCAACTGCCTAGTGGAGGGCCACATTGCCATGGAGTTCCCAAGGGTGAGGGGAACGAGTGTCATGTCAGGGCCTAGGGGACCATTGAGAGACCCATCTAAAGTAGGAGTCATGGCCGCAGGGTCGCAAGGTGCATATCTAGGCCACAACCAACCAAAGTACTGTGAAGTGTGTAGGGGGTATCGCCACCCACCACACTTGTACCTGATATTGCAGAAGTATTCAAATATTCTAAATAAAAGCTATTGTGTGTTTTGCGCATGCACCACCCACCACTCTAACCAGTCATAAGTGTTGTATGGGCTAATGGATTGGATAGACCACTCGACCTTGAGGGTCAACAAGGTTGCTCACAGTGCGTGAGGAGGAGGAGGAATGAGAGGAGGAAAGGAAGGGGGCAGGGGACCCTTCCAATGTTATAAATGTGACTAGGAAGTACATGTCACATGGGACTACCCTCTACTGAGGAGATGTTAGTTCTTGTAGTGCACGGTTGTTGCCCACGCAACAAAGGATTTCTCGGAGCTGATCACAAGATGGGAGGAGTGAAACAGGCAACTTGGGACAAATTTGATCAATGCAAAACCCAATATTATAGAGGTAGCATCATTGTCCAACATAAACATAGTTACCCACAATGGAAAGAATATTGGATCTAACTAGGGTGCTCCAGACCAACCCACAGTCATTCGAGTAGCCTCCCCAAAGTGGCCATATAACTCTAAGTAGTAGAAACAATACTACAAAGAAGAAACCAAATTGTTTGACAATCTAACTGAAGGCACATGACCATTAAAAGAGCATACAAATTCTCATAAGGAAAAGACTTTAGATAATAGACCTATTGAGGAATGGTTCAGGTTATTCCTACAGATTGTCAATGATAAGCATATGGTGGGGAAACTACGAAAAATCCTAAGGGAAGCCATATTGGAAGAAGAAAATGAAGGGGGGGGGGGATCTCTGCCATATTTCCCGAAATACACGCCAGGAGAGTAAGGACAAATAATAAGAGAACGGGAAGGGATTTCAGAGTCAATGCTCATATTTCTGGATTCCAAATTAAGGACACTATGTTAGACCTGGGCTTCGACGTCAACATCCTACCAAGAAAGACGTGGGAGGCAATGGGGAAACCTAAATCAACATTCTCATCAATCCAGTTGTGGATGGCCAATCAATACTTTATACTTCCAATTGGGAGACTAGAGGGTGTGGAGGTGGATGTAGTAGGGGTAAAGACACATGCATATTTTGAAGTGATCGATATAGTGGGGGACAAATATCCTTACCCGACATTACTAGGTATTGACTAGGCCTATGAAATTTATGCCATTATAGATCTAAAGAAGGAGTTGATGATTTTTTAAGTATAGGGAGTAAGATTCATCCAACTACTAGATCCGTATCAGGGGCCCATATTCATAGAACTTGTAGATAATAGAGAAGATCTAGGGGTGATATATCAACTCTACATATTAACAGCGGGTAAGAGAGAATATTACATAAAACCAATAGCTAAATGATTGGTCAGCTGGAGGAGTATCCAGAGCTTTGAGGTTGGTTCAAAAGCTGCATGGGACACTTGGTAGCAAGGTGGATATGTCGACACCAGATGTTGTGCTATGGTATGTCACATCAATTGGATCGGAACAGAGGTAAGAGACTTTCCCATTTTTAATGGTATAGACTCAGTGAATTTATTCCTTAATAAAGTTGTTGTAACCATAAGGGAGAAACATAGAATACCATTATTAGACGTTGCGCTGCAAGAGACCCTAGCACGATGGTGGGGGGTCCATCACAACTATCTCTAGAACTAGGAAAGAATCAAGAGAGATATGAAGGAAATATTCAGATAGGCGAGGGAATTCTCGTAGGGATTTGCAAAATATAGGGGGGAATATGATCCCCAACAACACAAAAAATTTCAAGGACAGATGGAACTGAGAGGGGGTTCCAAAAGAACTTTGGGTGTATGGGTTCATATACACATTGGGTACATTTCTTAAAGCCTGGTATATACAAGAAGAAATAATGGGGCAAATGGGAGATTGGGATGCCCTGGAAGAACAATTTATTAATAGTTTCTCTTTTAGGGACAATTATAGAAGGCTAACCAAGGCATTGCATGCTATCAAATGCTTCTCCTTACATCAGGCCAACTCTGGGATGAATGCATAGACCAAATAATCATAGAGGATTTCTATGAGTCAAGATATCTAGAGGTGATGAGCTACGGGAAGGTGAACAAGGAATCAAATGAGGATGACCTAGAAGGGTTACAACACCTGACATTCCATGAAACTGAAGGGGTGAGAGATATATAGGAGGTACCCATAATAGATGCTCTACACTTTCTACCAATGAAGTTAAAAAAGCACAACATTGGCACAAAGGATAGACTTAAGTTGGCATTAGTGAAAGACTATTGGGATGAATAGGCGATAAAAGAAATTTTCGATCTCTTAAGGGAGTATGAAGATCTATTTCCCTCATCAGCTGCGGAGCTAAAAGGGATTAAGGGAGACATAGGAGAAATGAAAATTGTACTAAAGCCTGATGCAAAGCCAGTGAAGCATAAACCATACAAGTTCAACCCAAGGGTCAAAGAGAAGGTAAAGAAAAAAATAGACAAGATGCTAAAGGTGAGACTTATTTTCTTGTTGGACGAGGTAGAATGGGTTAGTCCAATAGTGATACATAAGAAAAAGGATGCTACAGAGATAAGAGTATGTGTGGAATGCCACAACCTTAAAAATGCTTGTGTACATGACCCATTCCCAACACCATTCAGAGATGAGGTCCTAGACGATGTAGCAGGGAACGAGTCTTATGCCTTCACATATAGATTCTTAGGCTACCATCAAGTAAGAATTTCTTAAGAAGACAAGAATAAGGTCACCTTTATGACAGAATGGGGGTCATACCATGTGATTCCATTAAGTCTTAAGAATTCACACATGTTATTCTCAAGAATCATGATTGTATCCTTCAAAGACTACATCCACAGGTTCTTGGAGGTATACATGGATGATTGGATGGTATACAATCTCCTCAAGAAACATTCAAACCTACTTTGGATAATGTTTTATCACTGCAGAAAAACTACAAATATCCTTGAACCTGAATAAATGCATATTTACGGTCCCATTTAGAACACTTCTAGACCACATTGTGTGCAAAGACAGGGTATGCATAGATCCTTGCAAGGTTGCGGTAATAGTCAACATAGACCCACTTTCCAATTTCAAGCAACTTAGATCAATATTAGGGCACACTGGATACTACCGAAGATTCATCTGCAACTATGCCTCCATAACCGCACCAATGAAGAAGTCACTAAGGAAAGCAAAAGCATTTGTGTGGTAGGAGGAGTGTCAAGATGCATTGAACATACTAAAGGAAAGAATAGTAAGCACACCAAATGTAGTATATCCCAACTTGAATAAGAAACTCCATGTTCATATTGATTCATTTCGTATTTCTTTAAGGAAGTGTTGGCCTAGCCGGGGAAAGGGAGCCTTGACCATCCGATCTACTTTTCCAGTAGGAATTTATCTACTGCAAAGATGAATTACATCACCACTGAGAGAGAAGCACTTGATATGGTCTACTCTCTTCCAAAGTTTATACACTACTTTCTTGGGGGGCCATTTAAGTTCTTTACTAACCATTCCACATTGAAATACCTGGTAAAAAAGCTTGTACTAAGGGGAGAATTTGCAAATGGTTGCTACTATTTCAGGGATTTACTTTTGAATTAATCATCAAACAATGTTGGTTGAATGTCGGACCTGATCATATTTCAAGGTTGGAGTCCGGAGAAAGTGGAGGTTCTCTAAATGACTAGCTTCTCGATGTTGATTTGTTCAGAGTAGAAGCAATACTGGATTATCAAGAAGAAATCACAACTTTCCTAGCTATAGGGAAATGTTTGGATGACTACACAAATATGCAAAGAAGACACATGGTCATGGAAAAAACCGATTACCAGCTAATTGTAGGGCACTTATACAAAATAGGCTTAGATCAGGTGTTGTGGTGGTGTGTCCTTCACCACAAGCGACAAAATGTGTTACGGGAGTGCCACTCAGGAGTTGCGGGTGGTCACGTAGGAGGGAAAGCCACTACATGGAACGTGTTTCAGGTAGGGTTATAGTGGCCAATGGTCTATAAAGATGCCAAAGAGTATGCTAAGGGATGTGATGTATGCCAGAGAGTCAAGAAATGATCACATCTCAATGAGCTCCCACTACAACCCGTACGTGCCTTACAGATATTTGAAAAGTGGGCAGTTGATTTCATAGGGCCAATCAATCCACTGGTGTGTGACACTCAAGCCAGGTACATAATCACAACGATAAGATATCTCACAATATGGATTGAGGTAACGTCAGTGAAGGACTGCACATCATACACAACTACAATGTTTATATTTGAAAATATCATCTCATGGTTCGAGTGCTCCAGGAGCCTGACCAACGAACAAGGAACTTATTTCATCAACGAAAAAATTACTTATGTATTACAGAACTTCATGATACAACATCAAAAGAGAAGCCAATATCACCCATAGGCCAATGGAACTATAGAAGAATTCAACAAAATAATCGAAAAGGGATTAACTAAGGTGTTTCTAGCCAATAGAGATGATTGGGATAAAAGGGTTCCAACCACACTATGGGCATATCGTACAAAAGTGAAGAGACTACACAGACGAGTGCCCTTCCAATTGGTATATGGATGAGAATCCTTGGTGTTAGAAGAGTTCGCAATCTTGAGCATATTTATCACCCAGGCCACAAATATGATAGAGGAGGCATCACTCCATAAGCGTTTGGATGAACTATTAGAGTTGGATGAAGCAATATTCCTAGCAGATTTTCACGAGTGAGTCTAGTAGAAAAGACAGAAAGCATGGCATGACAAACACATCAAGAAGAAATCCTTTATAGTTAGGGGCATGTTTTATTATATGATAACAAGTTCTAGAAGTTTTCGGGCAAGCTATAGATGCACTGGTTAGGCCCATTCATAGTTGTAGAAACCATAGAGTATGGAGCCATCAAGCTCCTGCAACTGGATGGAGTACTGCTACCAGGTTGGGTGAATGATGCATGCCTAAAATCATTTCACACATAAAAGATTGACATTCAAAATTGATTGGGTCTCTGAAAAGAGATCATAGGTAGGGTTAGGAAAAATTAGTAGGAGTCAGTTAGTTAGTTAGCCAACTATCAAAATATTCCCCAAAAAAAATTGGGATGTCAGTTCAGTTGCGGCTTCCATGTTACCACACCGTAATTGTGTGTGGTTGGGGGGGGGGGGGCATAAGTCACATGTGCTAGGATTCCTTTCCGAATAATTAGACAATAATGTTAGTGTTAGCCCATATTTCCATAAAATCTCTCCCATTGTAGAAAAAATTAATTCCTAAATTAATTCCATTACATTAGCATAATTACCCATCAACTTCTCTTTGTCTTTTTCCAAAGTGTGTCAACTAAGTCAGGTCCATCTCAACCAACAACGGAGTAACACATTCAAGTCTGCATAGGGAAAGTTTTCGTAGTAATTAGTTAGTGAGTCTTGTCAGAAACGTCGTGTCGATATGGTCTAATTATTTTGCATGGAAATATTGAATTTCTTAGTTTTTAAAGGTAAGGTGATAGAGTCTCTCCAGTAGTAGTTAGGTTCTAAGTGTTTTCATCCAAATATTTGTTATCAGCCACCAACAATTGCAGTCTACTAGTGACATTCCAGCCTGCAAAATCCAATTCTTTCCATTCTTGAAGTCAGGTTGGATGATAGGATTTCATTTGCAGAGCTTCTCTGTGGTAAATATGCTAAGGCCATCCTCGTTGATAATGATTTGTTAGATTCCTTTTAATTCCCCACCCTAAAGTGGGAAGTATATAAAAATATGGTCAAAAAGGAGGAAGAGACAACAATAGTGAAGGCCAAGGTTGAATACAGGGGAATTCAGTGATTCACACTATTAAATTTGAGGAGTTTACCCATGTTTGGCATGAATATCATAGCAATACAGTACACTAAATTGTTTATCAACAGGATGCATGGCGGGTTGCTCTGGCTGGACAAGGAGTACCCGATTCATGTGGTCAATATTCAGAGGCTCATAGGTCTATCAACAATGGGGGATGTGGTTTCAACAACATTCCAGACAAACTCAAAAAGAGCAAAGAAGGAGGGAGATGCCGACTACTATGCCAAGTACAACAACAAGAGAGGAGGGAAGGGAGTGAAAATCGACCTCATGAACAAGGAAAATATTATTTTTTCCTAATACATCATCACACGAAAGTAGATGTGCCATTTTTCAAGGAATGAGTGCACACTGGACACAATATCAATTATAGAGCATTGTACAGAGGGTGCCCAACTGAACTGGTGCATGTTTATACTTAATGAGTTGCTTGAGGCCTATGAATATGTTTATAAGAGGAGCACCATATTTACCTATGGCTATCTAGTGATGGCTCTAGTGATGTGGAAGTGGTGCCCACCAAAAGGTAGGGACTTGGCACCAATTTCACATGAACAACCCTTATTTTTTTGGTATGTACCATGGAGGACTTCAGGAGACCCAAGAAATAAGGAGATCAATGAAGCTTCCTTTGGAGGGTGGTACGTCAAAATGATCGAGGTGATCAAAGCCATCGAGAGAATCCCCAAGTCACTTCTAGATGAGTATTCAGAGTCAATTTGGTCTGGGGATACTCATGGGAATACCTTCATCAAGCTGCATTGCATTCACCCGCACACCTTTTAGATGTGGGCCTAGAAATTTGTGCTTTCAGCTGACTCTTTTCATGTAGAGGTCAGGTCATGGTTGGGGGTTGCAAGGGAAATTAGGGAAGCAAAGTACTTGTAATTCTTTGATGGGATGGTACAGCTGCTGTTACCAGGAGAAACAATTATGGACACTAGGAAGTGACTCGTAGAGCACACATTGCAGCTGGTCTTCACTCAAATGAGGAAGCAAATGAGCTCACTCAAGAAAACCATTGTGAGCATAACCAATTCATCAGGTTCGGTTCCTAACTTAGTTGAATTGCAAGTTTTTATGCTGCAAAAACCTTTAGTCACCAACACCCTTCTTTTTTCCATACCACCTATAGGACTTCACTCGCAGTCTAAGCCAACCATTCCAAAACCCAGAAAACAAAAAGCACCAAGCCTCAAGTTGTAACCAAGAAGCAAAATGTAGACCCTATAGTGCCAATAGTCGACCTCACCATTGAGAGACACCAAACCATTGCGACCTCCCCAATCGTAGAAGAACTCCCACCCTCCACCTCCACCATTTCACGGAACTCGTGTGACCTATCCCCACATACCGCATCCACTTCTGTAACTCTGTCAGATACCATTCCCTCAGGCAAACAATTAAGCACAAAAGATATGGAGGTTGACTCTTTTGTTCATTTCACCATGACATTCCCCTGTGGAGAAAACATAACCACCTCCATGATATCCCTACTATTAGAGTTGGGCCCACTACTCAGCACAATGCCCATCACCTCACAACCATTAGTTACAACTATCAATCCCTTTATGGCCCTCTTTTACTTAAATTATCCTATTGTACTAAATCTTGTTTCTATACCAATAATGCCCCAATTTTCGAAACCTTCGCAGCAAGCCACACCAGCCCATGGGCACTATGGTAAATTAGTTGTTGATGGGCAACCCTTGCAGAGCCATTTCTCGAATCCATCCAGCATGTGGCAAGAAGACCTCTAGAACTGGTCGTCAACTCAGCTATTCAGTTTTATGTAGCAAGTGACATAGAGGGCTACACAAATTCATAATGACCTTGTTTCCAATCATGAGAAACAAAAATAACAAATCGGTGACCTTATCACCAAACGAGACCTGCTCCACCAGAATCAATGATAACTGCAGGAGCAAGTTGATCAGATCACTTCATGGTTCTAGATTCTTTGGTGGGCCATTTCCAACGTAGTCATTAAAGATCTATAGGACTTTTCCACTTGCACCCTGGTCTAATGTTGTGACCACATCCAAGCTACATGCAACGAGCTAGTCTCTTCCAAAAAAGAACTCATACAGAGCCTCAACATTGCAAGGAAGGTGCTTCCAAATCCTTCCACAATGTACATTGATGAAATTGAACAAAATATCATTGTTGTTTCCACTCTAAAAGCCTCCATTCTTGACACTCTGAATGATGGGTACACACTAATGCAATAGGTCCATGACTGGTCTGGCAGTCTGGGAAAGAAAAATCAACCAGTCTACCCACCCTACCAGTGAATTCAGAAGCTCCCCGCCGACATCAAGAGCTTTAAGGACAAATATTAACAAAAGAAGTTTGAATCAGAGGTAGCTTCTCTAGAAGTCTGTGTCCATAAAATTGAGGACGAGTCAGTGAAGACAAAAAAAAATATTCGTGATCTCCGACTGTTGGTCCAAACTCATGTCAATGCCCTGTGAGAACTCAGTGAAGAAATGGAGGAGCAATGGGCTTCCCTATTGAGAAATCGACCAACCCAACCAACTTCTAGCATAACGACAAAGTTCATCAAGCACGCCGCACAAATAACTGAACCCTTGCAAGTAGCATTGTATAGCTACACTTAATTCCTCTAGGGAACAATTGCTATCGTGCTGGAGTTGGGGATTTTGTTTGGAAAAGAAGGCCAGGAAGAAGTAGCAGTAGCAAAACAGAAGTAGCAATGCTCTAGGGGAATCACCCGCAACAGTAATAGAAGAGACACCGACAGAAATGTCAACTTCACTGACAAAACCAAGGGAAGATTGAATCAGGGATGAGTCAATGGACTGTGATCGAGGCCTGTTGGGGCCTTATTTTTGAGATTTTGCAGAGAAAGAAGCAGGTTCAATAACCCATATTACTCAACTCCATGGATCCACTAAACTGTCTCCAATGTAGTGACACCAGAGTCTTTGTAATATACCCTATTCATGTAATTCTTAGTTGCAAGGTGGGGGAACCTCTCATGGTAGCCAAGTCCCAATACTCCATCTTTAGGAGGGGAAATCGCGCGAGGCATGGACCTTCAAAGGTTATCTGTTATGGCAATGACAGCATGTGGATGATGAATTTTTCTGAGTCCAGGTCCTTCGTGACCTTTGCCTTCCATTTACGCGGAGGGATATACTTTGGCAACTTGGAGATGGGCTTCGTGCCCTTAGAATATATATCTTCAGTCCCTTCTTCAGCCTCCAAGTCTACAACCTTCTCAGGCTGCATGTCCTTCTTCTTTTCTTGGGTAGCAGAATGCCTTCTAAGCAACTCCTGCACTGGCACTAGCCTTTTCTGAGTGCCTTTCTTTAGCTTGTGGCCTCACACACTAGTGTAGACTTCGGCCTAAGCAACCTTGGCGCCGTAGGCACAAGAGCTGGAGCCTCCATGCTCACAACTTTTGGAGCCGCTCCTTCGGAGACGACAGTTCCTCTAGTGCTTGCAGCCTCACCTAGTCTAGACATGGTGTTGTAAATGAATTGCTAGGTTTCCTCGGGTAGATTATCTAACATAGAGTTTGTGACCAAATCTTCAAAAAACTTACAATTCATAAGCAACGGACAAAACAACTCAAAAACTCTAAGGGTGCAAAGCGTTCTCTACTAGACTAGCACTTGTACTTATAGGAGAATTCAAATCCAAATCTGACCATTCCCCCCAAAATCCATCCATTAATGTGGATTTGGCGACAGATCTTCAAATATTTTAGCTTTAAATGTCTCCCACCCACTCCTTTTAACCGTCTCCTGCCTATAAAATCATGAACAGTGACTCTAATGGTCATTTTATGGTTGTGTTGCACAGTATCTCTATCCATAGCACAACTCCCTTCGCCTGGTTTCTTGTATGGTGACATCACCTTGTTTCATGCAGCCCCCCTATCGTAGAGTCCCCAAAACCAGGCAGTGTAGTTTATAGTCCCTCTCTCCCTTACAGCTGTCTGGAGTACTAAGACTTTCCGGTCACCATATAGTCATTGAGTCGGATCTCCTGCATATGGCTTCAACAGGCTCCCATTCACCCTTCCCGAGAAAGGTTCTCCATTCAGCTTGACAAGCTGAACTGCACCCCCATCTATGATTTCTTTGATGACATACGGCCCCAACTAGTGCATCTAAAACTTTATTAGAAACTTATCGAACTTACCATCATATAATAATACCAGATCATTTACCTTGAATGTGCGCAGCCTGATGTGTCGATCGTGCCATGCTTTTTCACATTCCTTTTGTACTTGTTGATGAAATCCAACAAAAAATCTTTCCTCTTCGAGATCCATCAACTCTGTGAGACATTCTTCCAAGCCTCCACTGTCCATAATCCCTATGAAAGCTAATATGTGTAGACTAGGCATGATATATTCCATAGGCATCACAACTTCTACACCATAGACCAACCAGAAAGGTGTCTAACCTGTTAGTTTTTTGCAAGTAGTCCTGTACGCCCATAATATTGTTGGTATGTGCATGTCCCAATCATTCCACTATGCATTGCAAATATTTTTCAGCACATTCTCCAATATCTTATTGAAAGCCTCCACTATTCCATTAGCTTGAGGATGATATGGTGTACTATGTTGTTGATACACCTGAAACTCTTCTATCAGCGCGCTGATCATTTCATTGAGAAAGTGTGTTTCGTGATCACTCATCAACACTTTTGGGTAGCCAAACCTAGTTAACACATACTCAAACAATAATTTAGCTATTGTGGCCCATGTACAATCCTTCACAGGCTATGCCTCCGCCCATATGGTCAGATACTACGTCACGGTGATGATATAATGCACACATGTTTTCTTGCCTGGGGCTGAATTGGACCTACAAAGTCAATAGCCCATTTATCAATAGGTTGTAATGACACCTGAGGATTTAGATGTAGCTCATCCCTTCGTGATAGCCTACCCATTCTCTAACATGCATCACACACCCTACAATATGATTTGGTATCCTTGTGTAATGTAGGCCACCACAACCTAGCACACAAAATATTCTGCGATGTTTCCTTTCCTACATAATTCCCTCCTATAGCCCCTCCATGAGCCTCCGCAAGGATGTTGTTTCTTTCAAAATCGGGCACATACCATCAGAGTTTCTCATTTGAACCCATCTTATATAGATGTCCTACAACTACCATGAAATTAGCCACGTGTACTACCAACTCTTTTTTTGTTGACTGTTGTAGCCTTCTAGAGTTGTCCCTGTGGTCAAAAAGTGGATAATATATGCAAAGTGGTTGTCTATTGTGCACACCATGAAGAGTTGTGTGTTAGGCAACCCTTCCTCCAAATTAGTAGGCTCCTCTCCCATTTCAATTTGTGACAAATGGTCAGGTCCTGCATTCAACCTTCCTGTCTTCACAATTACCTCAAAGTCAGATTCTTGAAACAGTAACAACCATCTTCATATCTTCTCCCCCAACACATGTTTATTAACTAGGTACTTCAAGGAAAAGTGGTCTGTGTACATCTTGAAATGTCTGCCCAATAGATAGTGTCTGAAATTTTGGAGTGCATACGCCATAACCAATCCCTCGTGCTCTGTCGTGGAGTAGTTCTTTTTAGCTTTTGATAATTTCCTTCTCGCAAAGGCTATAGGGTGATCCATCTCTCCTTTGCCAGTGTGTGTCAGCACTGCTCCCAACGCAATACACAAGGCATCAACGTGCACATGGAATTCCTTCACCCAATCCGAGAAGACCAATATCAGTGCAGTGACCATCCTTTCTTTCAATCCATCCAAACAGTGATGACATTCTTCATCCCAAAAAAATATAGCGTCCTTCTTTAATAGCTTCTCCATAGCCGTGATAATCTGAGCATAAACCTTAATGAACTTTCGATAATACCCAGTATGGCCCAACATTGTGTGAAACTGTTTGACACTCCTTGGGGCCTCCAAATTGACTATTACCATGATCTTTGTAGGATCCACCATTAGTCCTTGCTTTCATACCACATGATCGAGCAAAATTCCAAAGGGGACACAGAATAAGGACTTCTTCAGGTTTAGCACAATCTAATATCTTCGGTACGTATCCAATATTAAGCGTAGACTAGCTACATGGCACTTTACTAACCCAAACATTGTCCAGTCATCAAAATGTACCTCCAAGAATTTGTCAATAAACTCTTTGAATGCCGTGATGACTACGCGAGATAATATCACTAGTGCATGAGTCTGAATGGCATCGTCGTGTACTGAAAACACCCCCATTCTATCACGAAGGATTTTTTGCTCCTATCTTCTAGCGCGATCTTAATCTGATGGTACCTAGAGAACCCATCAATGAATGAGTATGCCTCCTTCCCTCCAACATTTTCTAGTACCTCGTCTGTAAAAGGCATCGAGAAAGGATCATGGATGCAGGCATCGTTAAGCTTTCTTAGGTATACGCAAATCCTTACCTTTCCCTTCTACTTCTTTTCATGAACTACCATAGGGCTCACCCAATCATATTCCTCCACTGGTTAGATAATGCCCATTTCAAGCATATTGTCCAATTCCAAGCAGACATTTTCCTTATATTTGGGACTAAGGTGATATGGCCTCTGCTTAATGGCTTTGTGTCCGGTTTCAAAGTTATTTTCATCACACCGAAATGGCCTATGATTCCTTTCAAGTCCAAAAATTTTGTAGGAAAAATATCCTGGTACTCGCAAAGCAACTCAAAAACTTTATCCACTATGGCATCATCCCAATAATCTCTGATCATCGCAAATTTTGATTCTTCTTCAATACCAATGTTTACTTGCCTAGTTTTTAGTGGTGCGGTGATATTCGAGTTTTCTATCTATAGATCTTCGACCTCACAGTGACCTTCTATTTCTAGGATATTGATATTCCTTAGATCCTCATCCTCCCCTTCAGTAGTCACATTATAGCATTCCAACGCATGGTGCAGCTGGGTGCTCCAATTCGATTGAACCAATTCCAAAGGATCCTGCAGAATTCTGAAGATCATTGCCTTAACCTCCTGTAGTGCCTCATCAATTCTTTCGAATCCAACTTCAAAACTAAAGGTCATAAAAAAGCCTTCCCTTAAGATATCCCACTCCATGGTGCCATGGCAGAGCTCTATTTCCAGGTACCAATTCATAGGGATTATATCCAGAGTGTGATAGAATAAGTGCACCCACTTTGGCTATGGCTTTGTTCCATAGACTTTAGTCCACTTTGCTAAATTATCCGTGGATCATTCCTCCCATCATATTTCTGAGTTAACCACATTTTAGGATGACAAAATTTCATCCTCATCATCCTCCTATAATCGCGCCATTCATCAAAGTTTTCCTTGTGCGTACCCCACCATCAAGTGGGCATAGTGCGCAATGCCAAATCTAGTGCTTAAAAACGATGACCCTCCGGGACTTATTTTTAAAAAGCATCCAAAAAATTGTCTACATCGGTTAAACCATCATAATAAGGTAAATTTCTTACCTTCAATGACACACAGTGCAGTGATTTAGTCGTCATATTGCAATGCAACATAGATACTTCATATAGCCTATTATGTTGATGCTCCAATTCTTCATCTGAGTTTGAGGTACAAGAGCTTTCTGTTTAAATAAGGCAACAAGAATATTCCAATTTAATTTGTCCTTGAATTAAATTTTGAATTAAAATCGAATTTAGTCTTAACAGCTACTTGAAAATAATTAATTAATTTATTTTAAATTAATTAGTTGGAGAAATACCCGATCAGTTAAATTTTCTAAAGTCAAGCAAGAGTTATCCCTTAATTAGGAAGATAAGATTGAGTTATATTGAGTTGTAAATTATTATACTCAATTTACTAAGTTAGTCAGTTAAAATTAGTTCCAAACTGTTTGAGGAACTAAGTGATACAGTCAGTGATGCATTAATGCACTCAACTAGTACTACTCCAATTAACTGAAGATTCCCTCATCAGAAACTCATGCATGTCTATTCTGAGAAAGACCCAGTTGAGATTAATGTTCAAGGACAATGTACTATCAGTTGCATGTATTTTCTCATGGAGAAAAATCATGCATGTAGTCAAGGATTCATCCCTTGAGGATTGTGCAGTTTTGAAGGCTTGGTTTTCCACATGGTAATAGGCTAATCATACATAAGGAACATTGCAAGAAAATAGGAGCTTGGAGGGCAGAGAGGAAGGCTGGAGAGAAGCCAAGATTGCCTATGAGCATCAGTGAGGATTATACTGAGAGATGGCTAGTTGTGAGAGCTAAGGCTTTGTATAATTCCTATGTATTTTCACCATGTATGATAATACAATAGTGTGGGGTTTTTATCTAAGGATTTCCCCAAAGTATTTTCACGTGTATTGTGCCATTGATTCTTCTTCTTTTGGTTATATTGTTTAGCTTGATCTTTTTGCTTCCGCAAATTGATAGTAGAAGTAGATTATAGTATTATGCTTTGATTTCTATTGCATTATCAAGTTAACCTATCATAGATTTTCTACATGGTATCAGAGCTGTGAACAATATACTGAGAAGAGAATTCGAAGTTTGAAGTTCGTGGTTGCAGGTACAAATAAAATTCATATCATACTTCAAGGTTGGCCAATGGCGTTCTATGGATTGAGACTCGAGTATGCCTTGGAAGATAGCTCGAATTACATAGCATGGAAAGATAGAATGGAGGTTGTATTAGAAGACAATGGCTTGAAGGAATTCATTGAT
>APFE031674246.1:139394-151296 GCA_000404065.3 Pinus taeda | reverse complement strand
ACCAGCCAGGGCCAAAACCTCTCCAACTTGAGAGGAAAACCCAAAATGAATTCTTCTTCTTATAAAGACTTCAATTGATGAATTCCAAGACCCTTGACCTATTAACCTCTCCAAGGCCAAGTGACAAGGCTTCTTAGTTTAACCTCTTCTTCCTTTAATCAACAATGGCTAAACTGCGTGCTTCTCCCTCCTTCTCGACTATCCTTCAGATCTTGACTTCTTGGATATGACCTGCAACACTTGGCCGCTTCAAAAACCCTAGTTTCATCACGTGTGATGGATGTTGACCAAATTTTATACCTTGTTACCACTTTGCTTGGATGGAAAGACTTTCTTCTAGACTTGGGCTTGATGAATGCTATGTCTTCTATTTTGATTCAGCTTCTAGGATGACCTTACTAGCCTTGGCCCTTTTGCTGTAGCAAATAACACCAATTTTCTTCGTACATGTGAGGTATACTAGCCAAAAACAGATCAAATATATCTCAAATATGTTTCTCCTTATTTCGCTTGGTGATTGGGTTCTTTTCTTATATTTTTCGCACTTCCATTTCTCCCTTCTTATGCTTGGTCGAGTGATGATCAAATGGAGGTTGAGTCCTCTATATATATTGGATTATGTCTTAAAGTAGGCCGACTTCTCCTTGTACATAGGCCGACATGCAAGTCTAGAAACATCTTCATCCTTTTAGAAGGTTGACATGAGGAATAGCTCGTGACAAGGTCTTGAAGGGTTATTAACATAATCAAAATTACTTTTTACAATACGTAAAATGTCTTCAATACATAACATTGGTTCCCTAGACTTTATGGCTTGATGGCCAACCCTAAAGGATCACAATGGGAGCCTTAACTATAAAATAAAATTCTTTGAGCATGAAACCCAAGACTCAAACATTACAAAATAATTTTATTTTCTTCTTTACGTCAATTACATAAAAATCATGATTACACATGTCATTTTGAAGACCAAACCTAGTTACACTTTTCAACACTCCCTCTTAACTAGGGAGGTATTCATAATCCATACAAGGTACTTGGACATTCTATATCTGAAGAATTCTCATAAGAAGAGTCAGATTGGTAACCCATATGTATAACATCATATCAACCAACATTGCCACATAGCAAGGACTTGACTAACAACACCTAGTTACACTTTTCAACACTCCCTCTTAACTAGGGAGGTATTCATAATCCATACAAGGTACTTGGACATTCTATATCTGAAGAATTCTCATAAGAAGAGTCGGATTGGTAACCCATATGTATAACATCATATCAACCAACATTGCCACATAGCAAGGACTTGACTAACAACTCTATCTCTCCACAAGATTAGAGTTCAATGCTGGTGGGACCAATGATGTATAGACATCCTCATCATTGTCTCTCTCCAAACATATCCTACCCGGGTTCTCAGAGTGTGTTCCATCAGGACTATTTTTATCTTGGATTCCCAATCCTCAAAGAATATCGGTACTCTACGACTACTCTTATCTTGGATGCCCTAACTCTTCCTCAAAGAGTATCAAATTCAATATGTTTACCTAATCCTCCATTATGTCTTCCCAAGAGAAGGAAAGAATGACGTGTCTATCTCTCCCTCTCAACTTAGGGAGGATATACCCATTCCATTGAAGGAGTGTACCCATTCCTATAAATAGGAATGTACCCAAGCTCCCTCTTAACTAGGGACTTGACCAAGCTCCCTCTTAACTAGGGACTTGACCAAGCTCCCTCTTGACTAGGGACTTGCTTTCAACAACTCTTTAGGTGGAGATCATGGGACAACCAACTGCTTGTAGAACTCCTTACTTTGATGTCATGGATTTCTTCTTTATGATAGAGTCTACACCGTTTTGGACTTCTTTGTAGGTCACAAATTTCATCCATGAGTTATGTCATCATTTCTTTCATTGGAAAGTGATCCATTAGTTCATATATGGCTTTCCTTTATGCCATGCTGCCTTCTTCATATCATGTTTTCCGAAGGACCTTTCATCTTGCCACATGATTGTCAGTTGTAGAAGCCTTCCATAGCTCTTCCCTTAGCAACCCAACATAAACCCATCCAGATATCATTAAAAATAAGAATTAAACCAAAATTACCTTTGTGATGGTATTTCATCATGACATCTTTCAATTTGCATCAACATCCGACATACATATTGGTACATTTCCAAATGATATATATATTATCAAGGGTTTCTCTCTTTTTCAGGCTTCATTAGGGTCTTCATATCTTTCATTGAGATATCATAGTCAAATCTTATATCTTTCATGCTTCTCTATGATGATTTCGCGAGCTCTTGCATTCAATGTTTCTATGAAGCCATGATGTATCCAATCATGCTCCTTAGTGACTCATGATGGCCATATATTACAACAGAAAAACTTGAAAACATAAACTTGAAAAGAACTAGGTGAGGAAGACTATCTCAATTATAATAGAGATCATTTACTTCCTCTTTCTTGGACTTCTTCTATTCAGCTTCTTCCACTTCTTCAGTGATATAGGCTTCTTCTCTACATCTTTTGTTATTGTCCTGCCTGAGCTTAGGATAATCTCTCTTGTTATGCCCATATTCTTGACATCCATAACATTGAATCTTAAGCCATGTTTTTTTTCTAGGACCAGATTTCCCAAACTTTCATTTTCTCTTTACCATAGCAACATATGCTTGATTTTTCTCATTTGATCCTACATAAATTTTTTTGTTGCCTTCAACTAGGTTTCTTCAACCTTGCATAGTGACCATGGATCCTGGAATGGAGTAGCTTTTTTCTTCCCATAAATGCTTGAAGTAAAGTTACCCCACTCCTCTGATAGTGCATTTAGTAGTACGGTGGTCATCTCCTTGTTAGACATTATTTATCCCAGATCTTGAAGTTGATCCCTTATTTCATATGTCCTCATAAAGTATGAGGCTATTCCTTCTTCTTTTGATATCCTTAGCTTGTAGAGTTCTTTCCTTAATGAGATAACTTCTCCTGCAATGCTTATGGAAAATAACTCTACTAGTTTGTCATATATTTCTTTTGAAGTTTCGAGTTTAGATACATATGGGATGAGGGGATCCTTGATGGATTCTATGAGAATCCTTTGAACCCTTACTTCCCCTCTCATAAACTTTGCAAGTGCTTGAGCATCTTCTTTCGATGGTTTGGTGATTGATTCTTTGACATGTTCCATGACCTCATTTTCAATGAGATTTAGATCTGTCCTCTTCTTCCATGCAAAAAAGTTTGAAGCCCCAACAAATTTGTTGCTTTCCTTGCAAAAATACATTTTGATAGATTCATATGTAGACATAAATATACTTGTGAAGATGCTTCACTCGCTACCTCCTTGAATTTGATGATGATATAGATAATATAGAAGTTCTCCTTGATGAAGATAGTTCTCTTCAAGAATGATTCTTGACTCCACAAAGGGGGAGATGAATTTAGATCCTTTGATGATGATGTCCTTGTTGATGATTATCAATGATGACTACTTGATGATGTTTTGATGCTTCTTGGATGATCTTCTTCAATGGTAAAGACCTTGCTTCAATGAAAGGGAGATTTCCTTAAAACCTTTTGAAGTTGATGCCAACGTCCTTGATCTTTCTTCTCTTGGATGAATAGTCTTCAAGATACTTTGATTTGTAGGTCTTCAACTTGAGTAGGGTCTTTGTGGTCTTTTAAGGATCCCGTGACTTCTTCTGTGGTAGACTTCTTCTTCAATCTAAGGTTTTGACACTTATTAGTAATCTTGACTTTGCTGTGATGTCCTTTGAGATTTGAGCCTTGAGTGCTTCTGTGTCTCTTGATGAGATGCCCTTTCCTTGATTTGTCACCTTAACTCTAATACCATGTTGAGAAATCTAGGGCATGAAGATTAGTTGATTTCTCTTGTCATGATAACTACTTGTGAATTCTTCTTTGGATTAAGATCTTTTCTTTAATTAGATTATTACCTCTCCAACTTGAGAGGAAAACCCAAAATGAATTCTTCTTCTTATAGAGACTTCAATTGGCGAATTCCAAGACCAAGACCCTTGACTTATTAACCTTTCCAAGACCAAGTCACAGGGCTTCTTAGTTTAACCTATTCTTCCTTGAATCAATGATGGTCAAACTGATTGCTTTTCTCTCCTTCTCGGCTATCTTGTAGATCTCGACTTCTTGGATATGATCTGCAACCCTCGACCTCTTCAGAAACCCTGGTTGCGACACATGTGGTGGATGTTGACCAACGTTTATTCCTTGTTACCTCTTCTCTTTAATGGAAATAATTTCTTCTGGACTTTGGCTTGATGAATGTTATGTCTTCTCTTTTGATTCAAATGACCTTACTAGTGATCATGTGATCAATTTTAGGCTAAAAAATGAAAGTGCCCATAATTTCTTGAAACTAGCGCCAAATCAAAGAGCTCGACAATCTGAATCCAACACAACCTCGTTTCATTCAAATCCGACATCAGATGCTCCTAGAATCACGTTCTGATTATTTTGGGAAACATGTAAAAAAAATTGCAGGGACACTGATTGTGCAGTCTGTATGCATGACTTTGCAGATGACTGGTCCTCCATCAGCCAATGAATGGTCGACATGGGGCATCAGACGATTGGTTGGTGACATGGTTTGTTTATATTGGTTAATTGGTTTGGTGAAATGACCCATTGAGGGAATGCCACATGGGCCAACCAGTGGCTGCCACGTGGCCTCCTCACAACGACCAAAATCTGTTTGGAGGCCGAACAACAACATTGGGGATCAAAACCAAGACCTCATGCCAAACAACCAAGGTCCAACACCAATGCGTTGTCATGTTTCTTGTTTAATGTTGCAAACAAAACGATATATACTATTGTGGTAATGGTGCATATGGGGAGGGGTCGGGCTAAGCCTTATCCCCTAGCCACCCTTGCGCCACAGGACCGTGGGCGGGGGGCCGAGGGCTAGGGCCTAGCCCAGCCCCGTGGTCCACAACAAAACCACATGCGCATACACAAATGATTGAGCTCAAAGGAGGAGGGGGCCATCTCAAGGGGCCAACCTAGGGCTGTATTACCCATGATGTGACCACTAGTGTGTGGGAAAGGAGCTAGCGAAAAGGCGCCAAGGACTGGGGGCCAACCCCACAACATATGCGCCCAATGTGACCCAACGCCTAAGGAAAAGGGGCTCGACAGGGAAGGGCGGGCGGTTAGCCTTGCCCTTGGCCCCGCGACCCATATGTCCACAATTTTTGGCCATAAGGAGTTAGAGGGCGAATTAATGATCCAACAAATTGCACTTGCGGAGGGCGAATTTGTCGTTCAGTTAGCAATTTTTAGGGTTGACTTGTACGAAAGTTAGCGAGAAGGTCGAAATTGTGGGATGTTTAACAGTTAAGTTCATGGATGAGTTTATAGCTCATAAATTTTTGAGTTTTTCATCAATTTGAGCTCAAAAAGAGGCTACCTGGAGGTTTTTGGATGCTCTGAATCCATTGGTGACCTCTGTTTTCTATTTTGAGAACATCTAGATGGCTTTTTTGCAGGTTGGAGGCTAAGAGGTGTATGGATCAAGTAGTGTTTTGTAGCATTTGCTAAGGGTATTGAGCATGAAGAAGACCTTGTAGGGGTTTCTTCACCTTCAGAATTCATTTGCAGCAACTTATACTTGCAAGATTCAACTCTTGGACATTTTTCTCTCTATGTCAAGTTGAGGGAAGCTTAGATTATGTCCTTGTTGCATCTATGCTCATTTTCAGATGAGGTCTAGGGTCTTTGTAGGAGATTCTTTGTATGTTGTAGTTTACACGATGATTGCAGGTTGTCATGTTGGTTTTATGTGAGAGTTCTCTGCAGGAGAACATTTCCTTGAAGGGGAAATAGCCACATGGTCATCAACATACTTTATGTACTTAATTTTTACACTAAAATATGAGTGGTCTAGTCATGTTGACAGACTCAGAGATGTAGCCCACGAGGGGTGAACTCCATCATCAAACTGTGTTTCTCTTCTGTATGCCTACATGAATTATATGCGTTATTTTCATTATGATTAACTTGCACATGGGAACTAATTCATTCTTTAAGGGACACTAAACAAATATATTGCTTATGAAGACCCATTTTCATGCTTACAAAGCATCAACATGGTCCTAGTTTTTGTTTCATCTGATTTTGGAAAGAGAGGCAAAAATCACCTATTCCACTTTTAGATTAGTTTGGTATCAGAGGCAGGTTGACCAAGTTACAACATGGGCAGCAAAAAGAGTATTCAAGAGCTTGAATAGCGAAATTTGGCTCTTCAGATGGAGAATATAAAGTTGAGAAGGATGTTGGAGATAGCTAAAGAGGAGACAAGGCACATGCACTTTGTGTTGCAACAAGTGTTTGATGAGA
The DNA here is from genome assembly GCA_000404065.3 of Pinus taeda. Lineage (NCBI taxonomy): Eukaryota > Viridiplantae > Streptophyta > Pinopsida > Pinales > Pinaceae > Pinus > Pinus taeda. The sequence goes on along the minus strand of APFE031674246.1, from coordinate 144,912 downwards.
AAGTTGCAGAAAGTGCTACCCCTGCACTGGCAAAAGAGACCTCTAAGATGAAGCCAATATGTGCTCATGGTTCAAATAGTGGTTTTGGCCATATGTAGAAGATGATGCATGTGAGTTTTGCAAGCATCTCCATGAAGTACACCCTATGGAAATAGACAAGAGTGGATGGTTACATTCATCTACAAGTTAGTCGTCATTGTCATCATTAAACGTATAAATAACGGATGACAAGTTTAAAGAGGTAATCAGTGTCTCAAGTACTACTCCTTCCATTCAGTTGCATAATAACTCTTTTGTGTCATTTGAGTAACATACCAAGGGTATAGGTATGAGGTTGCTCTTGAAGATGGGATATGAAGGTGGAGGTCTTGGAAAAAATGGTCAAGGCATTACCAATCTGATTATGGTTGAGGAAAGACCAAAGTACCAAGGATTGGGATATAGCCGAAGGGAGTTTGGAGAATGCTCCAAAAGGCTTGAAGTACATCAAACATTTGGGCATGAGATGTCACCACGTCGTGACAACCGTCGAAATTTCAACTCCAGAGACGGGTATAACATTCCAATGCATGGAAATTTTGAATACATGTGGAATCAGTACCCTTGTACATTTTGTGATGCTTTTGATCATTGTGTCGCTATGTGTGAGCAAAACCTAGTAATGGTTAAAAGAATGAATGAAATTCTAGGCATTAAACATAACGAATTTCTTTGGCAAGAAGAGAACCTAAAAGCCTAGGAGAGGCAAGATTTGGGTATACTTGTTTTAAAGACGTTTTGTAAATTGTTTGTAAATACTTGTTCTCATTACCTATTTAGGTACTTTTGTAAAGTGAACATTATTGTGACTATGTTCAACAAGTAGATGTGTTCATTGATGTATGTATTGCCTTTTTATAAGTCCACATGTTCAAGGACTTTTCAGTGAATGTACAAAGTTTTTCGTTCAAGTTTGTCTACAAATTGTCACATGATTCATTGATATAAGTATTCAAGATGAAACTTGTGTGAATCAAATCTTTGTTTTCAAGGTTGTATAAGATAACTGTGCTTGTAGGCAAGGCCAATGTTGTTAATTGAAAATTTTGCAATTCAGATTGAGTTGTTTAGTATTTTTGAGTTCCAGCCTCTTCATATGAACTAGGGAAGTAAAATTTTGGAGTCTAAAAGTTCTTAGTGGAGAGGTGTGATTAGGTGATCAATTTTAGTTGAAAAGATGAAAGTGCCCAAAAATTCTTGAAACTAATGCCAAATCAAAGAGCTCGACAATCTGAATCCAACACAACTCGTTTCACTAAAATTCGACATCGGATGCTCCCAGAATCGCGTTATGATCATTTTGGGAAACAAGTAAAACAATTTGCAGATTAGTTGTAGGTACGCTAATTGTGTAGTCCGTATGCATAACTTGGCAGATGATTGGTCCTCCATCGACCAATGAATGGTTGACACGTGGCATCAGGCGATTGTCTTGTGACATGGTTTTTTTTATTGTTTAATTGGTTTGGTGAAGTGGCCTAATCAGGGAGTGCCACATGGGACAACCAGTCGCTGCCACATGGCCACCTCATGGCAGCCAAAATTTGTTGGGAGGCTGAACAACACCCCCGGGGATCGAAATTAAGACCTCACGCCAAACAACCAAGGTCCAACACCAATGCGTTGTCATGTTTCTTATTTAACGTTGTAAACCAAACTATATATAAGGTTGTGGTAATGGCGCATATGCGGAGGGGTCGGGCTAAGCCCTATCCCGTAGTCACGCATGCACCACAGTACTACGGGCGAGGGCCCAGCCCAGCCTCGTGGTCTGTAACGTAGCCCTGTGGTCTGTAACAAAACCATGTGCCCATATGAAAACGACTGAGCGCAAAGGAGGAGGGGCCCAACCCTGGGTCATAAGACCCATGATGTGACCACCAGCGTGCGCAAAAGGAGCCAACGGAAAGGTGCCAAGGGTTGGGGGCCAGCCCTAAGGAATTTGCGCCCAATGTGGCCCAACGACTGTTGAAACCTAATGATCAAGATTGGGTGAATATAATGTAAATAGATAAATAAGTAATATGAACAGTCATCGAGAGATGAAGTGAACAGTCTCTCCCTCATGTATATAATGAAGACCTACCTGAAGGAATAACATATACGAATCAATTTTGCTTTGAGGAGTTATTGCTTGGTATGACATGGTATTAGAGCCAACTCCCAAACTAATTGTAACTCCCTTCTGCCTACTGCTCTCTGTCCACTGCCTACTGCTTTCTGTCCATTGTCTACTGCGCTCTCTGTCCTCTCCATGTTCACTGCCACTGTCTAACGCACTATTGGAAGAAGCAACAACATAACGTTTGAATTGTTTCTCTGCGTTGAACGAACCAATCTGCCCTTTGTTTCTCTGCATTGAACGAACCATTCTTCCCATTGTTTCGAAACCTCACTTGAGTTGTTGGGTCATCCTCAGATGATGGGAATTCTGCTAGTGCGTTTGCCGGGAGACGAAGCTGGGTACGATTTTTATTATTATACATGAAAAGCTACCTTGACATTTTACATGTGCTGAAGTTTTTTTAATGCTGGCCTGAAGTTTTTTGGTATTATATGAATCTACGGTGTGGGTAGCTCTTACGTACTTGCCTCGAATCCAGATAGTATTTTTTTTTTTTTGGTTCGACAGTTTGTACTGTATGTCCATCAAACAGGTTTGGGACTCTTTCGCTGCTTTGGCATGAAATCTTATAGTCGCAAACTCCGCGGGTATTGTTGACGTTCATCTTTGTCGGATACATTGTATCAAGAGATATATATATATATTTTCAAAAAAAACTAAATGGATATGTGTAGCACATGGATGCTACTGGTGAGATTCTGAAGAAGCATGGAATAAAATATAGGAGAAGATAAAAAAAAATACTTGCTCTTGCATTTGTATGCGTTGAAGTTTTTTTTGGCATGTAAAAGGTGTTGAATGTCATGTGTCGAATAGAGTTTTTGAAAAACTAGATCGTGGGTGAAAGCACTGCGGCATGAAATGTTGAATGCGTTGTACAAATTTGCATATTTATAGCCTTGGGTATTGACATTCGCTGTCGAGTTGAATTTGCTATCTAGACATATCAGAATTATATTTTTTCCCATTAAGAGTAAAATTTTTGCAACATAAGTATTTTTTTACAGTATGCATTCAATCATATCTATTGTGGGAATAGTTCTCACTGGCAAGGAGAACTATCTTGAGTGGTATCGGATGATAAAACACACCCTCATTTTCAATGAGTTGTGGAAAGGAGTGTGTGTCGGAGACGGAGACAATGAACGAGAACAACCTAACTCAGACAAAGAGCTTGTCATTTGGGAAAACAAGAACAACAAAGCTTATGCATTAATCGCAACCTCTGTAAATGAAGAGGTGAGTCACCATATTTTGCCATTTTCCACTGCCTTTGAAGCCTTACAAAAGCTGAAAGAACTCTATGACTCACATTCTACACTTGAAGTTGTTCAACTCATGATTAAACTCTTCACTCTTGAGCTGCAAAATAATGACCCTCTTGCTCTTGCATCTGAAGTAAAGTCTATAATGCATGATATCAAATCCACTAAGGTTGAATTGGATATTCCTCTTATTGCTTTTCTCAAGGCAATTTATCCTACTTACTCCAATTATCTTGAGTCATTGCAAGCAAATGGAAATCTCAAAGATATCACGTTTGACTCTCTTGTGAAAAAGTTTGCTGAAAGAGAGAAAGCTTTTGGAAAGAAGACAACGCTTGAATCTTCTGAAGAGGCTGTGTGCTTTGCTCATAAAGAAAAGCATCATGCTCAAGATTCTTCAAGAGAAAGAGGTGGTCGAAGAGAAAGAGGAAGATATTTCAGAGGCAAGGGGGCAGACACTCTCAAGGAGAAAAGGAATATTTGCACTGCATCCGATGCAAAAGAAATGGATCACATGATGCCTCTACATGCAAGCTACCACGGGACAAAATTGAGCAGCAAAGAAACCAACAGAAAGGTAAAACTGATGATACAGACAAAGGTAAAGCACCTGAATTTGCTCACTATGTTGTGGCACAATGTAACATTGGAGTAAATGAAGATTTATTTAATGCTTCACTTGTTTCTTGGAAAAATGATTGGTTGCTTGATTCAGTAGCATCCTGCCACATGACTCATAGAAAAGATTTTTTTGAATAATTTACTGACAATGTTGATGGAGCAGTATACTTTGCAAACCAATAAAAAATCAAGCCATCAGGGCTTGGCACAATCAGGCTTAAACTGTCTGGTCTTCCAGACTTTCTTCTGCATCATGTTCTATATCTCCTACAGCTCAAGAGAAACTTGTTGTCCTTGGTCCACATCTACCAGCGAGGTCACTACATTCATATGTTTGATGGCAAGCTTGAGGTAAGAAAAGCATCTGACCACTCATTGTCATGAGGGGAATAGAAGAAGAAAGGCTTCTCAAGTTGCAAGGAATCTCTGCTCGTGCACAACATTTCTCATACAATTCTCATCATGAAGAAGGTACACTTCCATCAAGTTTATTATGTCATGCTAGATTTGGACATTTTCCGCTTGTTGAAGAAAAATGGTGTTGCTGGTTTGCCTACAATTCCTAGGAAATTTAAGCAATGTGATGCTTGTATTCTAGGAAAGCATAGCAAACAGTCTTTTCATGATTCACATTCAAGAGCACATAGAAAACTTGAACTCATTCATTCAGATTTATGTGGTCCAATGCCTATTTCTTCTGCAAATGGAAATAAATATATGATGACATTTATTGATGACTACACCAGAATGTGTTGGCTTTATTTATTGAAGAACAAATCTGATGCTTTTCAAACATTTAATAATTTTCATAAATGGATTGAAAATGATGCAGAATTTCGTATTGGGTCGATTCGCACTGATAATGGAAAATAATACACATAAAATGAATTTGAAAACTTCTTTGCCAACATGGGATCAAACATCAAACAACTGTACCTTATAATCCCCAACAGAATGGCGTAGCTGAAAGAATGAATAGGACAATCTTAAATATGGTACGATCCATGCTCTTCTTCAAAAATGTAAAGATAATGTTTTGGGTTGATGTTGTTCTATGTGCTGCATATATAAAGAATAGATGTCCATCTAATGCTATAAGAAACAAGACTCCTTATGAATTGTGGTATGGACATGTTCCTTCGGTAAAACATCTCAGGGTCTTTGGTTCCATCTGTTATGCTTTGATACCAAAGGTACATAGAAACAAACTTGGTGCTAGAAGTCGTAAGTGTATCTTCCTAGGGTATTCAAACACCTCCAAAGCATACCGCCTCTATGATGAAGTAAATAAAAAGTTTGGTGTATCTAGAGATGTAATTTTTCTTGAATCATCCAAATCTGAAAATGTTGTTGAGCGGCAACTTGATTGCTTGGATAGATTCGCAAAAACGAAATCATTTCAAGAATTTGATAATTAGATTCCACATCTTGAAGGGGGGATTCCTATACTAGATCAACATGTGGAATC
>APFE031674246.1:79484-136850 GCA_000404065.3 Pinus taeda | reverse complement strand
GGAATTGGGGAAAAGTTTTGAAATGACTAATTTGGGCTATGTTCATTACTATCTTGGCATTGAAGTAACCCAACATCCGAAGTCCATATTTCTTTCTCAAAAGAAGTACATTGGAGATCTGTTGAACTGGTTTGGCATGACAGAATGCAATCCTCTTACTACTCTAATGGAACAAAACTTAAAGCTCACATCTATTGAAAGAAAAGAATTTGAGGATGCAACAAAGTATAGACAACTTGTAGGAAGTCTCAACTACCTAACTACTACCAGACTAGACATTTCGTTTGCTATTGGAATCCTCTCTAGGTTTATGCAAAAGCATTGTGAGGGACATTGTTCTGCTACAAAAAGATTTCTAAGGTATTTGAAGGGAACTCAAGACTTTGGAATCAAGTATACATAGGTGGACGAATTCAGCTTGATTGGATACTCTGATTCAGACTTCAATGGAGACAAAGAAAGTGGGGTATCTACTTCAAGATATGCTATGAGTCTTGGATCAGGAGCTGTCTCTGGAGATCACGCAAACAATCAGTTCCAACAGATTCCACAACAGAAGCAGAATACGTGGCAACAACTAAAGCAACAAAAGAAATTGTGTGGCTTAGGAAGATTCTTGAAGATTTGCAGGTAAAACAAGTACAATCAACTCCACTCATGATTGACAATACCTCTGCAATAAAGTTCGCCAAGAACCCAAAGTTCCATGATCGAACGAAGCACATCAATACTAAATATCATCTGATTCGACATCATGTTGAGGCCAAAACAATCCATCTCCGTCATTGTTCCACTAATGAGCAAATTTCAAACATCTTCACCAAAGTGCTTGGAAGAGAAAATCTTGAACGATTTAGAATGATGCTTGGACTCACCAACATCCCTTCAGATTAAGGGGGGTAATGTTGACACCTAATAATCGGGATTGGGTGAATATAATGTAAATAGATAAATAAGTAATATGAACTGTCTCTCCCTCATGTATATAATGAAGACCTACCTGAAGGAATAACATATACGAATCAATTTTGCTTTGAGGAGTTATTGCCTGGTCTGACAACGACGAAGGAAAATGGCTCGGTTGGAAGGATGGACAGTTAGCCCAATCCTTGGCCTTGTGGCCCATATGTCCACAATTTTTGGGCTTGAAGAGTTAGAGGGCGAATTAATGATCCAATAAATTGCACACGTGAAGGGTGAATTTGTCACCTAGATAGCGATTTTCAAGGTGGATTTGTAGGACAATTAGCCAGAAGATCGAAATTGTGGGATGTTTAACGATCAAGTTCATGGATGAGCTTGTAGCTGATAACTTTTTGAATTTTTCACCAATTCGAGCTCAGAAAGAGGCTGCTTGGAGGTTTTTGGATGCTCTGAATCCATTGGTGATCTCTGTTTTCTGTTTTGAGCACATCTAGATGGTCTTTTTTGCAGGTTGGAGGTTAAGAGGTGTATGGATCAAGCAGAGTTTGGTAGCATTTTCTGAGGGTATTGAGCATGAAGAAGACCTTGTAGGGGTTTCTTCACCTTCATAATTCATTTGCAAAAGTTGATACTTGCAGGATTAAACTCTTGGAATATTTTTCTCTCTATGTCAAATTGAGGGAAGCTTGGATTATGTCCTTTTTGCATGTATGCTCATTTTCAGATGAGGTCTAGGGTCTTTGTAGGAGATTCTTTGTATGTTGTAGTTTACATGGTGATTGCAAGTTGTCATGTTGTTTTTATGTGAGCGTTATCTGCAGGAGAACATTCTTTGAAGGGGAAATAACTTTATGGTCATCAACATACTTTATGTACTTCATTTTTACACTGAAATATGAGTGGTCTAGTCCTGTTGACAGACTCAGAGATGTAGCCCAGGAGGGGTGAAATCTATCATCAAACTTTATGTTGCTCCTCTATGCCTATATGAATTATATGTGTTATGTTCATTATGATTAACTTGCACATGGGAACTAATTCGTGCTTGGAGGGACACTAAACATATATCTTGCTTATGAAAACCCATTTTCATGCCTGCAAAGCATCAACACGGTCCTAGTTTTTGTTTCATCTGATTTTGGAAAGAGAGGGAGGAATCGCCTATTCCACTTTCAGATCAACTAGCCTCGACCCTTTTTCTATAGCAGATGACACCAATTTTCTTCACACATGTGAGGTATGCTAGACCAAAACAAATCAAATATGTCTCAGATATGTTTCTCCTTCTTTTGCTTGTTGATTGGCTTCTTTTCTTATATTTTTCGCACTTCCACTTCTCCCTTTTTATGCTTGGTCGAGTGATGATCAAATGGAGGCATAGTCCTCTCTATATATAGTGGATTGTCTCTCAAAATATGCTGACTTCTCCTTGTACATAGGCCAACATGCAAGTCTAGAAACATCTTCATCCTTTTAGAAGGCCGACATTAGGAATATCTTGTTACAAGGCCTTGGAGGGTTAATTAAAACAATCAAAATTACTTTTTACAATATGTAACATGTCTTCAATACATAACATTGCCTCCCTAGACTTTATGACTTTATGACCAACCCCAAAGGCTCACAATGGGAGCCTAAACTATAAAATAAAATTCCTTGAGCATGAAACCCATGGCTCAAGCATTACAATTTTTTTTCCTTCTTTACATCAATTACATAAAAATCATGATTACACACGTCATTATGAAGACCAAACCTAGTTACACTTTTCAACGTCCTTGTGATTGTTTTCAGAGAGGTGGAGAATCATTGTGGTACTTACTGCCAGAGAGTAGTTGATAAAAAACCTAGGGAACAGACTCCTTACCTTGTTTTGATTGATTGAATATTGGTGTGATATTCCCTTAAGCAAGTAAATCCTTAGACTTTGAGTCTGGATCAGGGGTGGTCAACTGCAAGAATGGTTGAAGTGTAGTTTGTCTATGGTTGGGTGGAGAGTTAAAGTCCCTCCTTTAGTTGCCAACGATTCAAGTTAAACATATAATTATTTTCACATGTAACCATTTGTACCATGGATGATGAAAAATGTATGATATGTGATATGTAAGTGTATGGATCAACAATACCTATGGAAGCTTGCTGATATTTTTGTAAGTTCATGGTGAATGCATTTCTTTATATGCCTTCATAGTTATGTTGAACTTTTGGATCTATGTGATTATCATTATGTTCATGAGTTGCAGGGTTGTTTATATGAATATGACTAGTTTGCAAATCCCCTCAATCGACCTATTATTGCTGTTGTTCTCAATTATCTATATGAATATGACTAGTTTGCAAAATCCCCTCAATCGACCTATTATTGCTATTGTTCTCAATTATCTAATATGTTCTTAAAGTCTCATGGCTTGACCCAAGATGTTTTCTTTGATGATGTTAGAAGAATTGCATAAAAGAACATGTAAATCGTAAATGAGACACATTAAGAAGAAGAAACACATAAAAGAGACCATAAAGACAAACCACCAATGTTTGATAACATAGTTCACTCGATGTGGGCTACATCTCCAGGCCCAGTTTCAATGTGGAGAGGCATCTTCATTCATCTCAGCAAAAAGAAAGGCAAGTACATTTCAAAATACATCATTATACCTCACTTCTAGGAGTTACCTGAAAATGGGCTACTCAAAGCCAAAATTTAATTGCTCCAGTGAAATCCTTGCAAAATTCTGAGTAAAATGATTATAAACTCAACTAGACTTTGACACTGTCAATTCTGGACTCCCAAAGAATCTTCAAGATTTCACAACTAATTTTTTTTGGGAATATTCTTTTGAATATTATAGGGAATATTCCTTGAGAATATTCTTCTTGATATGCCCACCCATAGGGTTCCGCGACCTCTTTGTTCCTGTGCTCACGGTTCCACCCACTCGGTTCCAACTCCGCTCGTCGGCCCTTGTTGCTCTGCTCTCGGTTGTTCGTCAAATGATTGAGTGAGGGTTTACATATCGAGTCATTGAGGACTAACCAAAGTCTTTCCAACTGGTGTTTTGATTGGCATGTTATAAATAAAATGTTTGTGGCAAGTGGGTCACAGGTTCAAACCCTCTATACCCATTTATTGTATATAAAACAACGACTGTTATATATATTTAAAACAATGTTTAAAACAATTTCCAGATTCAACGCTAGCACCCCCACGCTTGGCAGTGGTGCCAAAACTAACCAAAACTAGTTGTTAGATTTATCTGGTCTTTGCCAAATTTGGTTGGACCGCCAATTTGGCATTGGTCCAAATTTGTTTGGCACCAACTAAAATTTTGTCCTTTTGCCAAGTTTGACTGTAACTTTGACTAAGCATAACTTTTGCATATGAACTCGGATTGAGGCGCCGTTTGCGCTATTGGATTTCTTACGACGAGATCTTGAAATTGGTCTTAGTTTTGTGGAGAGTCGAGGACTTTTGTTTTTAGGCCTTTTAGGATCCTCTTGGATCCATGTTTAACACTATAGACTTCCTCAAATGATAAGGAGGTATTTCAGGTGCTATGTGATGCATGAAAACTTAGTTAGACTTGATAATGACTAATTTTAAGGACAATGAGAACACGTTGTGTTTATTTACACCTGTATAATGTTGTAATGACTTGAGCTTCACAGAAGAAGCATGGTTTGCAATCCTCTTGTGAAATATACTTGTTGGAACTATTTCTTACCTTTACTCGGAATCTGATATAAGGTAGGTCTGTTAGAGGTGTTAATTCTATTATGGTCATGGTATAATACTTGGGAAGGTTAAAGCCTAGGTCTGGGTTTGTATTCCTGGAAAATTAGTGTTTTGGGCAATGCCTTGTCTTAAGGAAATCCTAGTATAACCCCTTTAAATTTTCCTTGATTAAGTTTTGGTAGAAACCTACACTTGTATCTCGAACCGGGTGGTCCTTGTTAACACCGGAAAATCGTACACACATTTGTACAGTTCAAATGTCACCCAAAGTCGTCCAATAGAGCATACAAATAAAGATTTTCCAGCTGAAGACATCATGAAAATAAAAAAATTAAATTCTCCAAAGGTTTCATATGTAAAATTGAGCTATGCGACCTATCTGAAGACCAAAATAGACAACTGAATGGCTTTTCCTTTGATAGCTGCATGGTCGAAGGGAAATGTGACTTAGCGATTGAGGACCACTTCACACACTTGGAATATGAGATTCCTTGACATGTTACAGTCAATGACAACCAAATTCGAGTTTCCTTGAAGATATGAAACCCCCAAAGGGATCCTCTTGTCTTACTCATGGGTCATTTTCTCTTTGATGGATCAAGGGAGGGAATAGTGATTCACAATTATATATAAGAAAACCATTGGAGGACCAAAGAGAAGACAATGTTATGCTAACAAAATTGTTGGCAAAATTGTTCTTAAACAATCTTGCATCTCATTGTTGAGAAGAAGTAGAGCACTATTGTGTTGGTAGAGTTGTTTATTAGCAATTCATCATTCTAGTGTGGAGATGATTTCACCATTGAGAGAGAATTGATACTTCTTTAAGAGAGAGGAGAGGCTTGCAACAAGAGTGAAGAAAGCAACCTCCTTGTTGAGGATTTTTGAATGCCATTGCTCAAAGATTTTTTTCCAAGTGTTTATTATTCATCTATTGTATTCATATTCTACTTTCAATAGCCAATAAATGAAGTCCTTTTCCATTATATTATTGACTTATTTTCTTCATTAAGCATTATTTATGTGTTTATATTTTTAGTTTTAGTTTTAGTTTCATAACTCACATAGCTTAATTAGCAAGGAGTAAGTGGCACATTATCCACGCATCTTATTACTAACCAAAGCATTTTTTTATTTCATTAGGTTTTGGGACTAGGACTAAGTGTCACTACAAAAAGTAAATAATCTTTGCTTCCCTCTTGTTTTAGACGAGCCTAAGTGTGTATATGAAAGATTTCCTAAAGTACTTGGGTTTCCATCTCCCTTTAGGCAAACATAGTGTAATAAGAAAAAGAGTAAGTGGCCCATTATCCACACATTATTTCTTTTTCATGCAAGGAACAATCCAAATATAGTGTAATTAGAGGATGTTGTAATGGATCACCACATATCCACATCTTATCACACTTTGTATGTTCACTATGCCACTTGCACGCACATTACACATCATACACTAAGCTTCTATAAGTTTTGTATAAGAAGGCATCCAATTTCTAGAGATTTTTGTACTTATCTTATTTTGGTTTACATATCACAACTAAGAAAAGTGAAACTTTTAAAAACAACCATAACTTGAACCAACTAAATTCTCCACAGGGGCCACAAAAGAATTAATAGTTCAGGTTAGGACCGTTGGGGGTAGGCATCCCATAAGCCACCATGGTCATGTTACATCTTTGAAACATAGAAGTTGACTTTTAGGGTGCTTAAAATCCTAGAAGTTGACTACCCAAGTGTGTTAGAGACACAATTTAGAGGGGGTTCGACTTAGGTCCAATGTGTGCGTTACTATTTGGAGCTACATGACCCGTCTAGTGCTCAGTACTGGTAACTGACTACCAAGAAGCTAAAGACTCAATTTCTCTCATGGGGAAAATGTATCTTAGTGGAGAAAATTTAGGGCATCCATCCCTATAGGTGGAGGTGAGGGTAACACTAAAGCCTCATATGTTACCTTGGTTGATTCTTCAACTGCTAGAAAGTGTCGCTAGTTCTTTCAAGACAATTCCCCAATACCCATCATAAGATATCTCCATAAGGCCCAATTGCTTTGAGAGTGGCAAGGACAGATAGGTCTTTATAGGATTTTTTATAATACACAAAAACAAACGAAAACCATTTTTTGATTGATTGATCGCATAACATAAGTTAACAGGGAAGTAATCATTTTATTTTCGCTTTGTTTTATGTATGTGATTTACTTGTGTTGATACTTATATTCTCCCCTTATCACACCAAGTAACACACACTCTACTTGACACCATAGGGGACTCCGTGGCTCCATGTCGATCTAGACATTTTCAAAACCTCCCTCCATTACCAGGAAGTGTGCCAGGTTTGTTGCTGTTTAGGCATATAAGATACCACACAACAACCATTCTAGGATCATCCTTTATTGGTGAAAATTTAATCGGGATCCCTCCTCGTCAAAACACTCCGTTCACTACCCCTCGCGGGACTCCATAAGCTACCCCTCAGGGTAGCCCACACAACTCCCCTTTCAGGAGTCCACACGGTTCTCACTAAGGTAACCATCCTCATCAAGGAACCCATTTACATATAACTATTCCAAATTTTTTTGCGATGGCGGACAAATTGCAAGTCTCGTTTTTAACTTCCTTAAATCTTCCCAATTTAAGCAAGCTAACCAATGACCCTATTTCACATGGCCATAATTGGCCACGATTTCCCACCAAGTTCCCTTCAAATGTTCCAAAATTCAAAGGGAAACAAGGAGAAGACCCAAGAAACTATGTCATGGCCTTTCACCTCTGGTGTTCATCCAATAATATTATAGAAGATACCATTCGTTTACGACTGTTTCAACGCATCATTACAAGACCCACAACAAATTGGTACATAGACCAACCTTCTGGGTCACATGGGAACTTTAGTTCCCTAGCCACAAGATTCCTTACTTTCCTCCAGCTCCCAGTCTGCCAAGACTCGGGATTGGAACTCCTAACCCATTTCAAACAAACATCTGCTACGCACATATCAGACCATATCCATGAGTGGTGGAAACACTGTAGGTTGGGCAAAGCTAATATGGAGGCCAAACTCCTCCTAGACCTCTTTTTGAGATCTCTCACATCATAAATATCAAAAGATGTGGCAAACTCCTCCCCACAGAACAAGGACGAGGCCATCGCCAAAGCTCAACAATTAGAGCTCATATACACACAATCTGGATACCTATACCATGTGCTTCCATATGCACCTCACCCATAAACCTTTAAACTTGGGTTACCGGGCACATCTAGTGCTACAAACAGATTGATTGGGACCATAACCCAAAATCAACCAGGAAACACCTTCCAATACTCTAAAATACATAGTGCCCAACCATATGGTACCACACATGCAACACCCCCACCTCGAAACATAAGATATTACCCCAATCGACCTACCCCCTTGAAAAACCCTACTATGCAGGTTGGCCCATGACCTCACACGCAGGGTAGCCAATATCCCCCTACACAGGGTAGCCAATATCCTCCCCCACAGGGAAACACATATACCCTAGGACCACAGAAACATATTCCACTTTCAAAACTACATATGCTAACCAAGGACAAGGGAACCGATATTTCCCTTATCCACCACTTCAACAGAATAACCCACCAATACTAAACAATGCAGTGGTTAATTTTGTGCAACCTTATCTCCATCATCAACAACAATCATTTGAACAATGAAACATGGCTAATGCCCCCAATGCTCTTAAGAAAAAGGGAAAGAACAAGGCCAAGGTTGAGCTTGCACGGGGAGGGGGAAGGCAACAATCAACAATGACCCCAGCAGGCACCAGCTGGGGGCAACCCCAACCAGAACCCAAATCAGGGACAAACCAGTAACAACCCACCAAGGAAAGTAAAGAACTAAAGTCTATGAACTAATCATGCTTGTGCCATTTGTGGGGAATATGGTCATTATAACCATCATTTCCCACAAATCCCTGAGTTGAAGAGGATGAGAGATAGTGGGGGGCAAGGGGGGAAAACCAACAAACTGCATTAATGCAAAAACCCTTCCCCCATCAAGGAGTGGTCAATACACAACAAGAATCCTCCCAACAACACTCTCAAAATCCTCCTAGAGGAAGTTCCCAAAGTATATCAAGTCGCGACATTTACATGGCAGGGGAAGAAGTTCTCCTGCAGACGTGAAACCAAGAATACAAAACTCCACTAGAAACCAACCATTCCACCTTGACTACCGCAACACCTACAACACCTTTGACCATCCCTCGATACGCCATCGAACACATCCCAAATATGGTTAAAGGACCTTTACGACGAATTGGACAAAACTCAAAAACTACTCACAACTATAACATAGTCGATGACTCAACCCAAACTCCTTCAGGTATGCCATCATTGGAAGTTTTGCAATCATGCCTTGACCAACATAAAGCCTTAACTTTTTGAAATATGGGAAATCTAGGTTGCTGATTCTCGCTTAATGGTCTTTAACTTGGATAAGGCTACCCCATGTCTACCATTTGCCATCGCTTTTCAAATTCCAGTGCCAGTCCAGAATATCACCATTCACCGCTGCATATTCGATGAGGATCATCCACATGTATCATGTCCAAAACAGTTTGGAAAAAACTTGGATCTCCCAAAATCAAACCATTTGATATCACTCTTAGAGCATACGACGAACGCCCTTGTGCTCTTGTAGGCCTATACCAAGACGTTCTAGTACAACCCGCTGATAAAACTATACTCACCGACAAAGAAGTGTTGGATGCACAATTGGATTACAATATCCTTCTTGGCCGAAGTTACATGTATGAGATGAAAGCAGTGACATCCTCTATATTCAGAGTAATGATTTTCCCTCATGACAGGAAAATTGTTACAATTGACCAACTCACATACTATGAGAAGAAGACATTAACTGCCCTCGATGGTGTGCTACCTTTTGTCAGATCTTCGTTGATCACAACTTACACTGAATTCAAACCTGCACAATTTAAACCATCAACGGTCCTCAAGACATACCCATTGGACCCACCTGTGATAGAGGATACTCCTCCGGCCACAGGAGCTCCAGTGTGCATGTTTAGTTCATCAAACACCCATCAAGATTAAGAATCAGTTCCAGATACCAACAACAATGTAGTTGCTTATCCTTCATTCTTACCATATGCTATCACCCAAACACCCTTCTTATTTCCTCCACTTGGTTTTGTCTCGCACCAAGTCATTGCAACACTCACATTGCCCAATATGGCTCTGGTGATACCAATATGGTATCTGGCCCCTCGGGCCATGTCGACAAACTTAGGTATCACATTGATAGGCGTCATTCCTATAGCCCCTCCTTAGGATTACACCCCACAACAAACAATGCTTACATCGACAGCAACCGATGTCAGAAAAAGGGATAAGAAAAAAGGCAAGAAGGTGGAAGCTTTAAATGCTTCCTCCTCTAAGGAACCTCCACTCAGTGCTTTGTGTGAAGTAGTTTGGCACCCTAACAATATGTGCGCCGAGTTAGACGAGTTAAAAGCTCTTATGCATGTCCCAAAAGCACTAGTGAACCCTCCTACGCGTAATAAGACATTGCGTACCAACCATGCATGTGCCATATGCACGGAATATAGGCATTACACTCATCATTGCCTCGAAATCCCTTGATATCAAGATGCTTTAAGTGCACTTTCCCAAGCCAATACCATGACCCCATCATTACCAACCATGCCAATTGTAGAGAATGGATCTAAAGCCTTTTTTATGTCACGAGGGAAGAAGCTTCATGCTGATATCCCTCTTCTAGTCATTCAACCTCCCACCATACATGGAGACAACCTGAATCAGTGACACCCCAACATACCTACTTATGTGCTTTATGCGACGAACCAGACCATTTCATAAACCAATGTCCCGAGTTATGAACATTTAGGAGGTATTACCCTAGCCTACACATCAACCCGAGCAACAGACCCATACACAAGCATCATAGTTGCCACATTTGTGTAGGAAACCATCATACTCGGTGTTGCCCACACCTTCCCTGATTCCGCGAAACATTGGATTTCATGCGTTGATTCATTGCTGAGAATTCAACGTTAGTCAAACCAAATACCCAATCCCCAGATAAAACCACATCAGTGGGGGATGACGAATCTAGGTGCATCTTGTGCGTATTTGAGGACAAAACATCGCCTGAGATAAAGTTAGGCACCCATCATTGTGTTAACCCCCACCATCATCGGTCATGATCTAGAAGAAAGACAAAACGACCTCAGGCCGCATTGTCAAAATCACCCAAATGTGCGCCCTATGCGATAAACCCAATCATTTGGTACATCAATGCTGGGAATTGGGCAAGATTCAGGCCATCTTTCACTTGTTGGTACATATTCTGTGACCTAACCGTGCTAGACGCTCTCACCATCAATGTCGCATTTTCTCTCAAGCACACCATACATGGAATTGTCAGTACCTTTCACGTTTTCAAGAAGCATTGAGACAACCTCACATTGGGGACACAACTCATGCTAATACTAATATCCTGAGGCTGCCGACACCTAGGAATGCCCCACCTCATCACACCAACCAGGCATCATCATCTCACACTATGAACGATATTGAAACCGACACCATTTATTGTGTTAGCACTTTGTGTGCAGTATTTGCACCAGTAACTCTCATAGTTCTGAGACATGTCCTATGTTACAAACATTTCGACAACTGAGAATTTAGCACCAGCCTTGCATAGAGGAAGATATGTTGGCTCCTAGGATGCCGACGGTATCGCGGGAACCCACTCCCACTCACCATCAGTCTACCATTACGGAAATTCTACCGCCACACTATGCTGACAACACACAACATCACATACGATTCATTTCCTCTTCCGTAGGAACCATGATTCGTGTTGTCTACTCATCATTTTTTGGTGTCGAGACTGCTAAACCCACCACAATGGTGGTACCACCACCGAATATGCAAACCCATCCCATCTGCACATTGCCAACTTCACTAGGTTCTACAGAATCAACCACCAAATCATTGTCTTGCTCGTCTTTAAGCACAACAAAGATGAACCTCTTCCCTCACTACCTCACACAACCCAGTTCAACATTAGATAATATTTTTATCTCAGAAGAAGATATTCTGGAGGCCATGAAGGAGCTTGAGTGTCCTTGGGATTCCATACATCACCGCTCTTTCTTCCTACCTGAAAAAGTCTTTGTGCCTCTCGATGCGCCAACACATGATGTTTGCACCATAGAGTCAAAGGATTTCCCACCATCAGGACATGTAGATTGGTTTAAAAATCCCATCCCTACACCAGACACATTTGAGGAAGGGAACATGTCTAATATCTCACCTACCACTAAGGTCGATATTTCAATGAAACTTGGCACTGTCGAAGAAATCTCATTGGGGGAAGCATGCTTCCCAAACAAGGTAACCTCATACAAATCCCTATTTCAAGAATGTAGGGATATATTCACACAGACCTATACTGAGATGCCATACATCAATCCCACCATCACGGAGCACCATATTTCCACATGGCCTGATGCTCACCCCATCTAGAAAAACAACATCATCTCCACCCTTGTAAAGCCGAATTGATCAAGGAGGAAACTAATAAGCTACACAAAGTTGGTTTCATTTATCTTATTGCTTACAGCTCTTGGGTTTCTAACCATGTACTCGTCATGAAAAAATAGGGCACCATTCACATTTGTAATGATTTTCGAGATCTGAAAAAATCTTGTTCTAAGGAAAATTACCCTACACCATTCATTGACCAAGTGATTGACGCTTGTGCCGGTCACGAGGCCCTATCCTTCATGGATATATTCTCTGGGTATAATCAAATTCAGATTTTCCATACAGATCAATATAAAACTGCCTTCACAACCCCATGGGGCACATTTGCATACCGAGTCATGCCCTTTGGTCTTAAAAATGTTTGCGCCACCTTCCAGTGGGCCATGAATTATATCCTCCACGATATGGCTCACCTCATCCTCACCTATTTGGACGACCTTACTATACGATCCAAGAAGCGTGGCAATCATTTAAAGGACCTCTGCCTCGTATTTCAGAGATGCCAACAATACAACCTACGCATGAATCCCCTCAAGTGTGTCTTCTATGTCAACACAGGAAGACTAATGGGATTCATTATTTCCCAACAAGGTATTAGATTTGATCCTCTCAAAGTTCAAGCCATCTAGGAACTACACCCTCCAAAAATTTTAAAGCAGGTACAAAACTTGCAAGGTAAGGCCAACTTCTTATGTCGCTTTGTACCCGACTACGCCACTTGTGCGCATGGCTTCTTGCGCCTCCTTTGTCAGGATGTTCCTTTCCATTGAGATGACTATAGACAAAAATCATTTGAAGCCCTAAAAGATGCATTATCTCAAGCTCCATTGATTAACCCTCCTGACCACAATAAGGACTACACTCTTTACCTATCATCATTTGATGTTGCCATTGCTAGGGTATTAGTTCAAGAAGGATCTGATAATAGAGAGCATGTAACTTGTTACATTAACAAGAAACTCTTTGGGCCTGCCTTGAAGTATGCGTTAGCCAAAAAAACCGCATTAGCCCTTGTACACTCTGTGCAAAATCTTCGACATTACATCATCCTACGAGCCACCACCGTAATAGAAAATATCAATCCCATGTGATACTTGCTCACTCATTGTATGATGAACCACAAATATGCTCGATGGGTAGTTCTTTTGCAAGAATTCGACCTATCATTTGCTTCCCCTAAATGCAAGAAGACACTTATCCTTGCCGATTTCATCACTGATCTCCCCTCATATACCCAAGGGTCCCTTGTTAATGTTGCCTTCCTTGATGAATGCCTATTCTTTGTGTCAGCAAATGACCCCTAGTACGGCAACATCCTCCTCTTTTTACAGATTCAAATGTTCAAACCTCAGCTTACTCGCAACGATCGATGATGCATTCGCCGCTAGGCCCCACGCTACCTCCTTATGGGAGCATCCTTTATCATGGATACATCAACACCATCCTTTGCCGATGCCTTACTCTTGAACAAGATGAGCAGGCCTTAAATGATTTCCATAATGGAGCCTGCGACGACCACTTATCAGGGATTTCCACCGCTCATAAAATTCTCCGTGCTAGTTATTTCTGGCCTACCCTATTTTGTGACTGCATCCAAGCAGTCAGACGATGTGAGCGGTGCTAAATATACACTCATAAGACTCGATCTCCACCAAATCCCCTACACCCAATCATCGTTGCAGGCCCCTTCTGTAAATGGGGGATAGACTTCATAACCTGCAACCCTCCTTCAGGCGGCCATAAGTACATTGTGGTCTCTGTTGACTACTTCACCAAATGGGCAGAGGCCATGCCCACATATAATAGCATTGCTAAAACTACTACACAATTTTTCTTTAACCATGTCATAACACATTTTGGTGTTCCCAAGGAGTTGGTCTCGGATCATGGCAAACACTTCAAGAATGAGATATTTCAGAAACTATCCCAACACCTTGGTTTCTCACATGAGTTTTCTTGACCATACTACCCTCAATCCAACGACCAGGTAGAAGTTATCAACAAAGCCCTCAAAATGATGTTACAATGTATGGTGAACAACCATAAAACTAATTGGAATGACATGGTGTTTTCAACCCTATGGGCGTACCGTACAACGGTCAAATCATCATTGGATTCACACCCTTTCATTTAGCCTACGGGGTTAAAGCTATTCTCCCCATTGAGTGTGAGATTCCTACCTTACACTCAGCCATAGAACTTCTCCCCAAAACCACATCTTTAGAGTAAAGGTTGGTGGAACTAGAACACGTCGACAAAAGTCAACGAGAATCCCTTCAACATAATGAAGCACACAAGAAACAGACCAAGGCTTCTTTCGATCGCACTGT
Organism: Pinus taeda; assembly: GCA_000404065.3. Classification (NCBI taxonomy): domain Eukaryota; kingdom Viridiplantae; phylum Streptophyta; class Pinopsida; order Pinales; family Pinaceae; genus Pinus; species Pinus taeda. The sequence continues at coordinate 122,286 of APFE031674246.1, read as the reverse complement.
AACCCCTCGATCATTCACCGAAGGGGAGGTAGTCCTTCATTATGATGTTTCCAAAGAAGCTTTAGGACTGATGAAGTTCGAGACTTTATGGAAGGGACCATAAATTATCAAGCATTATCTCCGCAAGGGGGCATACATCTTAGCAAAGCCCAATGGGACTTGCATAAAAAATCTCATCAATGGGCTCTACCTCAAAAACATCTATCCCTAAACATGTATGCACAATGACTTATTTTTATGATGACCACTTCATCACAGATGTACACTAAGATCACTCTCTCATCATGTGTCGTAGATGGATCACCCGCCAACCTATCATCATGGGTTCACCTATGGTGCTTCTCGATGGTCGCAACACCTCGCTGCAACAAGCTGGGCCATATACTCTCTTGACCTGACACCCCTTTACCATAATGGGATCTATATTAGGTTGGCCACCAATAATCAAGCAAAATAGAATGTTGTAATAAGCCCTTTGATCGATGCCTCCTGTCTAGGTATCAACCCCCTGCATGTGTTCCTTGATTCCAAACTTGTCGTCTCACTGTTGAATAAAGCCTTAAAAGTACCAGATCCATGCCTTTTTCGAAAATACCTATACGCACAAAGGTTAGCTTGTGGTTTTGATCGTATTACATTTTCAAACATACCAAGAAATCAAAATCATATAGTTGATCAAATCCTAGACTAGCATGTATCACATATATACGATCATTGAGAGTCATAAACCATAGACATCGTATCCATCAAATAAATGTAGAAATGCATCAAATGTGTAGAAGTATACACATTGAGAACACATAATGAGAGCTGCAAAAAATCATATCTCGTATATATATTAAAAAATATGAGTAAAAAAATTATCATCGCGGGCTCAAGCCAGAAAAAATAGGTCATAAAACAGGGGAGCATCCTCATAATGGGTGCTTTCCCTGGTACATACAAAAAATATCTAGGGCTGAGGCCCCCCACCTTCGACACGCCCCGCCTGAGGTCTCCCAACCTCATCAGGTGCTAGAATAGGATGAGAAGTTTCCACTTCCATAACAATGCGATGGAGAGCTGGATGTCGTGCTCTATCCTAAGACATGATGGTCTCCACCTTCCCCTCTCCCAACCTCGCCCATCCCTCCTCGGGCGTCCTCCTCAACCGAGTAGTTGCTCGCCCCCAAGCATCCTCTGCATCCGCCAGCTGCACCTCTAGGGCAAGCACATGAGCCTCTGCAACCTCTGTTCACTCATGTAGCCTCACCGTCTCTGGGGGACCATAGGAGCTATGTCCCTCTCTAGAGGGACCACATATCTCCAATCATCGACATTGAGCTGGCCTCTCGGGGTACTCTTGAACCCTATCATGCCTTCATCATTGAAGCACAACTACTGCACCAACTACACCCATCTGTCAATGATCCTCACTCAACAAGTAGGCCAATGGTCATCTGTGGGGCCCAACATCTGCAAGCAAACATAAAATATGTGAGAACCGTCATAAATATACAATATATCTACATGTAAGAAAGCACAAATGCAGAAAACAAAAATCACATACCTGCTGACCCCCAAGCATCTCTAGGAGGGAGCCCCATGTCCAAATCACCCCTAAGGTCAGCACTATGGTAGGAGTACTCTAGGATCATATGAGGGTTAGATCTAAACTAACCCTCCACCGTGATGTTCCAATTATGCCCAACCTCGCTGCCACCTTCCTGTGGCATTAGTGGAGCCCACTCTCTGATCCATGGGTCTCTCGCAAGACTGAGTGGCACTGCCAATATAGGATGTAGCAACACCACTCTCTCATAGAGGATGCTACACAATATTCTCGTGTAAAAGAAGCTTTATTACCAACCCTGTCGCACCTATGTCAAATGTGACACCATCCAAAGAAATTCCCAACATGTAGTCTCTCCAAGACTGCAATTTGAGGTCCTGACACCCGGTGAGGAGCAGTCGATCCAGAAAGTCGTACGATCATTGTTAATGCAACTTGCTTAGCTAAATCTTTGATTGCCCTGATCCAGGCACTACCCTGATTAATAACCTGGGGCCCACGATGAACATCTTCCCACTCATGAATTTCCACTTACCTAGTTGTAAGTGGCACCATTTAAGCCTCCCCATGAGGCACTAGTCCAATAACAAAATAAATATCCACTGCAATAGTGAAGGGTAGCTATCTGCCCTGGATCGGAACACTTGACGCTCTGGGTCCCAACATCATATCAAGAAACACAGGAATGGATCCTGCGACCTAAGTATGGGGTTCTGAGCAAACTTCAATAACCCCCATTATTATAGAGTAGCGCTCGCTGCAATATCATTCGCAATAGTTGTACGAAGAGGCTCCCAATCACGCTCTCTACATAACATACCCATCCTGCCAATAAGGATGTAAAAAAGTCAAAATTAGCCTCCCAGGCTAAAAAATATATCTTTTTACAACCTTGCGTGCCTGTTTCCATAACAGACACACTGTTGCACATCTATTTCTCTGACATATGCACGTTTCATCACGCAATGGCACCCTTCAGACACATAGGCTACTCATCTGTTCACCAATAAGCCGCGGGGTCGTTGACCCCTTGGCCACACCATTGTTTCTTGAATATGTGCACATAACGCGCAATTGTCCCACTTACAGTCGCGCATATTGCGCGCCTTTAATCCATATTGTTGTGGGGTCACCAATCCTACGACCCCACGGATTTTTTTTCGTGAGAGGCACCCACTATGCGAGTATCTAGCCAGAACCCGTGGGTATCCTTAAGTCGCTTGCGAGGATTGCACAACTACATCACAGTGGCCCACACGGTCGAATTTTCACCCCTAAAAAATGGGCCATACATGTCACCATGTACGACCTGCCTACCCTAGTATACCAAAATCACAAAGATGGGATGATGTGCTCTTACCTGTCCCTCCTTGCATGCTTCTTGGGTTCATAGGCTGACCGCAACACGAGAAAACAACTCTTGGAATCAATCAACACTCCTAGAGAAATAAGTACAAATGAGGTGTTATATGGCCCACTTTGCCTATATATTGACCTTTTTGTCATTTTCTCGATCCCCATACAGGAGCTTAGGACCTCCGTTCTCAAAACCACCAAAGACATAAGGATCAAGACCACGCCATATTCATCATGTTACCCTCTGTTCCATTTCAACCCCAAACTCATTATCTGGGCCCAACGCATGCTCAAAGTACCATTTTAGGTGTGCCTTCTCATGTTCTTCGACCCATCTTGTTCAACACGTATCCTTGTATATATGTTGTCAGTTGAGGTATTGGTTGTCGAAGTTGCAGGTACTTCAACAACTTCCTTCCAGAATTAGTACCACGGTGGCCGTCAATGGTGAAGGTATCGTTATCCACCTAGCATGATAGGATTTCTTCAAAGCTTTGCATATCTTGACATCATTTCTCTGAAATGCACCATAGGGTCCATCATCTCGACCATGTTTACCAATCTCTCACTTACACATGATAAACGTCCATGAAGGTCGATAGAACCTTCCCATTCATGGATCGATTATGTTGTAGACCCCTCACACCATTGGATCCATGACCATATTGTCAGGTCTATGAGCCATTTCAATTGCATGCCTTGAATATTAGCCTCATTCTCCTCTTCATGTATTGCTTACCAACCCCACTCCCGGGACACCTCATTTATTTTTCAATGGATCAAGTCGAACGCACTACTGCCTTCTACATTTAGCCTATCATCCCTCCATTTGCATAACCCATTTGCGTCACTTCATCTGCCTCATCAACCCCACACTGAGACCAACCAATGAGGCTCCTGCCCTTTGCACAAAACATTGTACCATCATCATCATGCACATCACCGTTTTCATGGGGCACCCGTCTCTGTGTTTGTACATCCCAAAACACCTTTACATTCTTTTGGAAAATGTACTAATATTTTTTAGGAAAAATGTTCCCATCCATATTTTCATTTCTTAGACCCGACGACAGTCCCAAGTCACCTCTGGTTGGAGCTCGCTGATCACCACCCGATTCATTGATCATTCATAACGCCAGTCAACACACGCTCACCCCTACCTTAGATGTCCTATCAACTCCATGGAATTTTTTCCCCAGACGAATTGTTTGACTTTCACCACTCATGTTACAACTCCAACCTCGAGAAGTTGACAATATCCATTCATATTGTCCACTTTCATTATCATGCTTTGTTGACCCATCATATTATAGTCATCTTTCTCCATTATGATTCCTCGAATCAACATGTCGGGTGGTTGATGCCTCTTTCCTGTTGACTTCAACACACATTTTCCAAGATCAAGGCAGTGACTTGGATGTGCCCCTCCCTTAAGGGACATTCTTGGGTGGCACAATGGGAATCACTATCACCAATTGATGTCATCGGTCCCCTTGACATTTGACACCAACATAATCCTTCATGTTAGGGTGGTATCGTACTTTGTGACCATTGTAGTTCTCTCATTTAGTCGAAGACCCATGCATCGCTTATCACCTCTTTCAACAATGCTCTCATTTCGATGCATGGGAGGTACCCAAAGTCGAAGACCCATGCACCCATGAGCACCTCACTAAGTAGTGCTTCACATTTTTTATGCATGGGGGCACCTGATTCAATCTATTTATCAGAAGTGCCCTTGAGGGTGTAAGCAGTTATCATAACCATCAACATGTCAACCACTTCAACGCTAACTTGACAAGAATATTTCCTGTATGATTGTAATACTTAGTCACTAGTCATCATAACAATCATGGGACATGCCCGCTTCATATAGACACTTTTTTCAGACAATGGTTATCTTTATCCTCAGTCAAGGTTTTTCCGGACTCATCTCTGCAACAAGTTATTCTCTCTCTCAAGAAGGTCATTAAGCTCTCGGTCTGAAAATAAAAACGTGATGTATTTCAGCTATATGTATGGTCCTAACCTTATACATTAGGGGGAAAATGTTAAAACTGGAAAATCGTACACACATTTACACAATTTAGATGGCACCTAAAGTCTTCTAATAGAGCATACAAGTGAAGTTTTCTAGCTAAACACATCCTGGAAATTAAAAAAGTTAAATTCTGCAAAGGTCTCATATGTAAAATTGAGTTGTGGGACCTATCTGAAGACCAAAATTGAGTTGCAGGACCTATTTGAAGACCAAAATTGAAAACCACGTGGATTTTCCTTCAATAGCCGCATGGTCAAAGAAAAATGAGACTCAATGATTCATGACCACTTCACACACTTGGAAGATGAGATTCCTTGACATGTTTCAGCCAAGGACAATCGCATTTGAGTCACCCTGAAGATATGCAACCCCTAAAGGGATCCCCTTGTCCTACTCATGGGTCATTTTCTCATTGATGGATCAAGAGAGGGAAGAGGAATTCAAAATTCTATATAAGTAGGCCATTGGAGGACCAAAGATAAGACAATGTTATGCTGGCAAAATTGTTCCCAAACAATCCTGCATTTCATTGTTAAGAAGAAGTAGAGCACTATTGTGTTGGCAATGTTGCTTCTTATCTATCCATCATTCTAGTGCGGAGAGGATTTCACTATTGATAGAGCCTCGATACTTCTTTGAGAGAGAGGAGAATCTTGCAAATAGAGTGAAGAAAAGAACCTCCTTGTTGATGAAATTTTAACACCATTTCTAAAAAGAATACTCTTCAAGTGTTTAGTATTCATCTTCTACTTTCAGCAGTCAATAAAGGGAGACCTTTTCCATTATATTATTGACTTGTTTGCTTCATTAAGCATTATTTATGTGTTTAGTTTTTAGTTTTTAGTGTATTTTATGTATGCATTGTTTATTATCATTTGAAATTATTTGTTTCTCCTATTTGTCCACTGACAACAACCAATTTGATATGTGATTTCTTTGCAGGGAAAATCCAACTACTAAGAAGGTGTCTTTTGGTACCCCGTTGCTACAAAACCACCCAAACAATCCCTTGATGAACTTTGTATATGGGTCAAATACCTTTTGCACTCCCTTGCATTAGTTGTATCTAGATATGTAGAGGGGGGGCAGGGGAGGGGAGGGAAGATATCTGTAAGACTAGCACATTTGTCCGATGATCTAGGAATCCAACTTGTAATTGCTTGGGCACATTCAAATATAACCGGATGTGAAATGGTCTATGTTTCCATGGTAAATAAGTATAGAGTTGATATCCAGGGTGGGCCCCACTCATGCGGAAACACATATGTGAGGTCAGATTTCCCATAAGTGAATGAATCATCTAGTATCCAGGAAATTTGGTGGTGGAGGCATAATGCATGTAATAAAAGTCTCGGATGGGTCTGGGACCATATTTCCCATTCAATTCACACATTATCTAGAGGTTTGGGGGATTGGGGGTGTGTTAATAATCCATATCTGTGTGCACCTAAATTTCCCTTGGAACCAGAGTCGTAAAACGCAATGAGGTCAGGCCTAGTGGGACTTGTGACCCTAAGTTTATGTGGCAAGTGCCAATGGGTTAAGACAAATTTTGCATGGATGTTGTGTGGTGGTACCTTGCTAACATTGTGAAAGTTAATTGGACAACCTTCAAATGCGCATACATTTCGATCAAGGAGTTGCATTTAAGATAAAATTTATATCACTAGAAAGCTCTTGATGTGCTGAATGCAATGATAGTATTAGTTTTGAGTTTTAATGAAGTTAGAAAAGATGGATTTTTGTAGCCCCATCTTCATGATAGACCTTAGAGATTAGGTTAAACTATAAAATAACACCTCCCAGAGTCTGAGATAGTTCAAGGGGGCGAGAGGGAGTGTTAAAAGAAACATGTTCGGAAAAAACAAATTTGTTAGAACTATTTTACTAGAGTAGTCATCATCATTATTCTTTCTATTGACAATATTATTTTTTAAAAAGGATGTCCTTTTGATCTAGACAAACAACTAAAGATTCTTAAAGATGTTTTTTTAAGCATTCGATTAGTAAACACTGACAAAAAAAAGGTTAAGATATTCAAATACAAAAAGGTCACTTATGTCAATTTTGTGTATGGCAATAGCAACTTAGAGGAAGTTCATACGAATATATTAGAAATAACATTCATCACAAGTTTAACTAGAATTGTATCGTTGAGATAAGGTTTAATGGAGGGTGGAAAGCCCATTTCAACCTTCAAAACATTTGTAAATCAATGTACTTCTGATTGTGGAAAAAAGAAACTACTCTTTGAGACATTTGTCACTCTTATTATTTGGTATTGATGCGAATTTTGGGTTGCAACACCTCTAGAGAATCATGATGTGAATTTTGGGTTTCAACACCTCTAGAGAATCATGAAGAAAGGTCAACCAAATCCAAAAGTGTTTTATAACATACAATTAAAATTAAAAGCAACATGCCCTATATTACCGTCCTTAGAGACACTTTAGTCTTTCCCCTATTGAGAGTATGATTGTGATCAAGTATCTAATGTACAAGAATTAGATGACCAATATGAAAAATAAGAGTATTCCTTGGCTCATTTCAAACTCTAGCGAAAGTAACATCAACCTAAGAGGGGTTGGCATAAATATGCAATGTTTTGGTTAAATCATTAGAAAACAGAGGAGGAGATCGCTTGAAATAATATTACCACTGTTAGAAATACTATTACATTTGAATTTAAGGAGAAAGTGTGGCGTGATATAGAAAAAAGATAAAAGAACATTAAGATATTATAAATAGGTCACCAAACTCAATCTGAAAAGTAAAAGTATTTTTTCATTATAGCTAACTAAAAAAAATCAACATTGTTAAAATAAAAACTAAGATGTGCAAACAATTTTATCTTAAAATTTTCCACTTATATTCATATTAAATCTGAATTAAAAATACAACTTAAAATATTTCCAAATAAACTCTTTAAAAAAAAAAAAAAACAACTAAAACTCTTTCAAATATTTCTAAGCATAAAAATAATCTTTTAAAACCAACTAATTGATTTTTATCATTTTCTAAAAATAAGCCAAAATTTATTTCAATAAATAAAACACAATATTTACAAAACCATTATTATTATTATGATAATCTTTCTCCCAAATCTCCTTTACTAATTTATTTATGTTTATCAATATATCTATCCAAACCACTAGTAGATAGCTCTTATTTTCTGTACACATGAGTAAGCAATACAGAAGTGCATCTGTCATTGTTAAACTTACGGTTAATATGAAAGTAAATAGGATGTCCTCTCAGGATTAATCATATATTATTTGGCATTCAATTATGACTGAATCTTTAATATCATTTCACATTAGTGTACTATAAATACTAGCAACTAATATCATTATTTCATATTACAGTACTAAAAACGCAACTAAACGCAAGTAACTAATAATGACAAGCATTTCTTAATATCATAAACCTAAATAATCAATAATAACAATGATTATCTATCCAAGAGAAGTTTTATGATTGGCTGTTATGTTCACTTGCTTCATTGATTAATGTGGCCTGAACTTATGCTGATGGAACTATCAATTATGACATGACATGTAGGTATATGGATGGAATGGTGAATGGTAATATTTTTATTAAATTATATATGCTTAATTTATGTTTCTAATAATAAGTTTAACTTTACAGTTATAATATAGTGTGAGTAAAACTCAAATTGAGGGATGAGATTTTTTTTATTTAAGATAAATGAATAATTTTAACACTTAATTTAACTTTTTTTTAATTAAAATTTTATAAAAATATAAAAATAATTAAAAATGTCTTTAAAATATAATTATTTTATTATAAAATATTAAAAATAATTGTATTTGAGTTAGTTATACTTTATAATGTATATTTTATTATTAATAAATTGGAGTTTTATAAATAGAGGTGACAAGAAGGAGGGCTTACAATTAATTCCGAAAGAAAATTAGCGATTAAGTACTCTTAAGACTTGGTAAGAAGATAAATAATCAAGCAAAAATGTATGGTGTTTTATTAGGCATAATATTGGCTTAAGATATGGGAGTCTCTGAGATTGTAATTTTGGGAGACTCCACTTACCATACAATTTCTGAACAATGACTCACCTTTAAAAAAGAACCACGTCAAGCTTCTTCTTCAAAGAATTAAACATTCTCTGGAACACTTTCTCTTGAAGTCTTTCTTTCATATTCTGAGGACAAAATATAGAAGCAGATCATCAAGCTAATCTGGCTTGCCTCCTCAATGTGGGTTAGACAGAAATGGCTCCATGGGTTGGAGAACTATACCTTAGGCATAAGGATGATGCATAGAAATCTTATGTCAAAATTGACACATTTCAATCTTGGTTTCATTATAATAGAAAACATAAGGTTTGATAATCATACGAAAGGGTATTTTATTATGGGTGTCGTGGCTCCAACTAAGAGCGCGGATCATGCATGATAGGCCATCCCATTAAATATGCATGCTAAAATATCTGTGTTAGGATGGAATCATCTTGCCTTGATCTAACTCGACACTTTGCTCTGTGATGAATTCAAGGAAGTTGGGTATCATGAAAATTAATTATTGTATGCTGGTCTCTCCATGTGAGGCCTTTGGCTCCCACATAATATCCATGGTCTATGTCTGACTCCCTCATAGTTGTGTCATGGTGCAATTATAGTGGGTGTTGCTTCCTAATCGCTCCCAAGAGCAACTTGCGCTAATATATTATGGAAATATTGCTTGGTTCGCTACTCCTAGTGACAATGGGTTCTGCAATTGGTTCTTTGTGACAATAATTTCTATGCATGACAGTGCGTCATGTAATTGGCTCCCCCATTCCTACAACATTGTAAATTTGAGAAATCCCCTCTCAGGGGCTTGCGAGGTCTCTCAGTTTGTGCGGAGAAGTGGTAGCTATTGGGTTCGTGGCTGCTTCAATAGCCTAAAAGTTGAAGACTATGGGCAATTCGTATGGCATGCCCCTTTTATTTACCTGACCTATGTTATTATTTGATTTCCTTTGTTCCCTCAGGCGAAATCCTTAGTTTCCCTAGTAATTTTCTGCTCTTGGTTAAATGTATCTCTCTTTGGAATCTCCCCTTGCCTTTGGTTTACTTAATTTGGTTGGTCCTTAACTCTGCGAATCCTTATGGAAGCCTTAAAGATAGGTTGGCCTCCCATGACATTGCCCCTCTTGTAGGTTTAACTATTGTCCGCTCAATGCTCGTCGACATCTCCTGTACTCCCTTTGACAACACTATCATCTTCCATCTGATATCCTTGAGCCCAACTTTCTTTGTCACTTGGATCTCACCTTCCACATTATCAATCATGCTGACTGGGAAAGGAAACTCAACTATTGTTGGAGGTATCAATGCTTGTAAATAATGAAATCAACAAATAGGAGCCATTCAACTGAAGAACATGGACATCAATTGACAACTTCATCAACAAATAAATTCTCTCATCTTTCTCATGGAGGAAATCCATTCCCTAGAGGACAAGTTATCCTGTCAAAAAGGCTAAATTGATGTTCTTCGACAAAAAATTGAGGACCTGAAGCAACCACCTCAAGTAATAGAGAACCATAACATCAACAACACTGCTTCGAGCCCTCCCAAAGGAAATTTTCAATTATATCTTAACAAGCCTCTAGACAAGGCTTTCTTTCTCTTTTATTAATGGTTTCCTATTGTAATATGCCCTTCTGCTCACACAATTTTGTAAGGTCTATGCATGTCAATTTCTTGTAGTAGTTTATTTCCAACATAGTGATTTTGGTACACCAAATAATGCCTCCTTGGAGGATCCTATGAAAGAAAATGCAATGTACTAAATCTCCCATGTATTTGTTGCGTTCAGGCACAAATTTTAATACAATCTCTACTCACTTTTATTTAACATAAAATTGGAGTTTTATAAATAATGTTATAGTTATTGATCTACAATATATTATAACAATAACTATAGGTTCAAAATGATTCCAGATTTATTGTATGTTAAGAGGATTTAAATCTTTTTTCAAAGTCTTTTAATTAAAAAAAAAAAAAATCACGATAAAATATTTGATCCCTCTCCACTCATGATAAATTTGAAGTTAAGATGGATTTATTGCAATACCCTAGTTAACATTGTAATCATAATAATTTATGTTATTGATCCCTATGTGGGCATGTAAATGGAAATGGGCAAAAAAACCTAGAATAATTATAATTATAATTTAAATATCAACTGATGAAGTAGTGAAGTGTTGATAGAGTACCCACCATGTGAAGCCATGAGGAGGAGGGAAGTAAACAAAGGGGAATTGGAGGATTAATATTTTCCAATGGATTATCGGATGAGCCAAATGTTTATAAGGATCATGATTGTTAACCTTTCCAAAGAAAATATCTGGTGGGAAGGTGTAGTAATAACTTCCATCCATTGTGAGAGGAATGGAGTAGTCGTACTAGGATTGCTCAAGAGGTATGGATAGCGTGCCACTAGAATATTTCACCATAATTTTCTAATATGACCAAGCATAGGAAAATTTGACAACAAACCCATCATGAAAGGGTTGACATGGCGAATTTTCACTATACCAATAAGGGGAACTAACCCGATCGCAAGCCCGAATTAGATCTGCTTTCGTTTGGAATGGCTAGTTCCAACGAGTTTTAAGGGACCCCGTAAATTGTTAAATGAGTTGAAAGGTTGCTTTAGGGAAGAAGGCTTTAATTAAATCAACAAAATTAAAACAACTAACCTATATGTATCAACTCCTATCTAAGCTATTTCTAACTACCCTAGTTTATATCCTAACTATCCTATCCTATCCTGCAGGAGCAAAACAAAGGAGGTTAAACATCATATATAAATCCCAAGTCCAAATGAATCAATTACTGGTCCACTTAAGAACAAGGCTGTATTAAATCCTAATTGAAATCCAATCATTCGTACAGGAATATACATTCCATTTTATGGAAGAAAAGCTTGCAACTGATGTTTAACATAGTTTTGAATTAGCAACCCTTCATGATTTAACTATGATGTTGAATCATATTCAAATAACCAGGCATAACCATGAACTGCAAGTTATCAATATGCACAAGAAAAACAAATATTGTTATTCTCTTGACCTACGAGAAGATGCAAGAATACAAAATATGCGAAGAAATATACCCAAAACATAGAAAAATTAAGAAATAATAGCAAGTATTTTATTATTCAGAAATTAATGTTCACTTGCCTCTTCAAGGGGGCAACCTCCAATAGAGCTGGGCTCAATTACAAAATAAGACACGATGCTCCTCGAGGGGAGTCTCTATTTTTTATATAGGATTCATACATGCAATACCATGGGTCAATACCATGGTTCTTATTAATACCATCTATCTAATACCATGGCCCATTCACAACCAACTGTGGTCCCATCTTTAAATGTGGGTCAACCACTTACAATTATTAATATGGGATTTATTGACTCTTTACTTAACTATAACTATGACTCGATCCTATTACATAAATAAGGGGGTTAGGGTTGGACCCTAACAAATATACATTTGTGTTTATGCCAGCGACAACATTCTGATCAAAACACATAAGAGAAGAGGAAAATCAATCTAAAACATAGGCTCCTCATTGAACCAAGCAATCTCTCTTTATTCACAATAAATCAGAGCTGATTTTTCCAAGCAAAAAGCCCTTCTCTCCTATCCGGAGGTACTACTTATGCAGTCTTGAATGACCCTTCCCCTTCCATGACCTTTCATTTCCCCTCTTTTCATTACACAGATCAGCATATATAGACGAGAACGGTTGGTGAAACTGCTAACAAGCCCAGGGCACCTTTGGTGGAGCATTCTACTTCCCGGGGGAATGAATGGATGCATTTGGGAACAGAGAAGGATTGCGTATCATTTCTTTTCACTTGTGTGGAATGGCTATCATTCTTTGTCATTTCTTGAAAGAAACTGAAGATGTTGCGCTCCTCATTCCACATCTGGCATGCTTTGTGATGTATCTGGTAGTGATGACATCTTGATGGATCAGTGCAGTCATGAATGCCTCCAATGAACTGAAGGAGTGCCTCCATCATGTGCTAAGGCAGCCCGTCTTCCCTTTCGCAGAGTGTGTTTTGCAATACTAACACTGATGGAGTAGAGGTGTCATCTTAACATATTCACCTTTATCTGTTACCGGGTGTGCTCGGAATTGCCTGCAAAAATAATTTATATCAGCTATGACTGTGAGAAATATGGTAAACATGCCTGCAAAAATGAATCTTGCGTTTATATAATCAAATGTGAATGAATCCTCCCTTCTTTTTAGTTTACGCACTGATTAAGTCCCATGAATGTAAATCCGATTTACATGGAAAATCCTCGCAAAACACATAGCGGAATGTGAAACCTGGACTTGAAGTACTATAGGCGGGAATCTATACCCTATCGGGTTCGCCATATCACATTGCATCGCTTTAATGGGATTTCCCTTTGAAAAACTGCGATTATGACATTTATTGAATACACAGGAAAATGCGGGAAAAACCCGCGTTCGGCCATACAACGGATTTCAAAAATGATATATTGGAGCCTATAGTTATCTACAATTCCGCCATATGGTGTCGCACTTTATGCATGAGTGCTAGACCTCGCCGATAGCGATTTGCGATGGGGGAAGGGTGGACCCGATAGCATATATATTACGTTTAATCAGATCGGCGGGTCCGCCATATCAAATATCGCAATATGCACAAGCCTAGGGCTCTGCCAATTGTGATATGTGAGGCCGTGTTAGAAAATTATATATTACAGAGCAATGGAACACATAAAATATTGCAGAAATATAAACACAGAAAACACATAAAACAAGATAGACACAGATATACATGGTTCATCTAGTTTGGGTTTACGTCCACGGAGAAACAACCAGTCCTTCCTTTTATAACCAGTCCTTCCTTTTATATTATCCAGCAAAATGAAGAAATACAACCTACAACAAATTCGTTGTAACACCCTCTTCACTCTCAATCTCCTCTTTGTTTCTCACTCAGAATACAGATATTCATAGACACAATACAATTCCATCATATATAGTGAGGGGTTGCCTTCTAGGGCAAAAAACCCTAAATTAAACATAACTTCTACCGTCAGATCATCCGCCTAAAGAATGACCCAGATTGACTAGAAATTACTAGACTTTTACAAGGCAATTTTACATATGTTTTTAGCTTCGGGGGTGTTGCCCCGGAACCCCTGCCGGGGGACCGCTGGCCCCGGAACCCCCCTGCCGGGGGGGATGGGCCCCCCTGCACCCCCTTGCGTGGAGGAATGTACAGTCTTCTTGGGGTATACATCCAGCTGAAACCTTTGAATACAAAAGATAATCAGGCTCCACACCCAACAGGGCGGACGCGATATATATATATATATATATATATATATATATATTATATATATATATATATATATATATATATAATATATATAATAATAATAATAATAATAATAATAATATGGTGGGTCCACAATGTAAGGCTCCCTTTGAAAACCCTGACTTCAGTGTTTTCCGGAAAACATAATGATATACAGGAAAACTCGCGTCTGCTATTAGGTCGGACCTGAAATGTTATACGACAAGCTCTATAATCATTGGCAGGTTCGGGGTATCATGATGTGCCTTATATATAGGCCCTGGACCTCATCGATTGTGATATGCGATATGGTTTTTGGACCCGATAAAGTATATATTGCGGTTAATGAAGCCATCAGGTCTGGAAGGGAGCAATGCGTAATGTTAATTGTGATAGGCCAAAAAGGGGTGATTTATGCATATTTTGGAGTATTTCCATTGTAAGGAATTATGATGGGAAAATGATGCGATAGAAGGTTTTGAGCACTTAAAAGGTTCCGATGGGGGAATGAATGGAGGGCTAGGCCGGGTGATGAATGGACCGTGCAGCAGGGATTAAAAAGGGCGGGGTGGGTTAAAGTCTCTGGGACTAAACAAATCATTTAGAGAGGTAGAAGGCCAACTTTTAGGGGACCCATTCAAAACTGTTGCCAAGGCAAGTTTTGATAGGGTGGTAGTTGTGGCCACAACAAATGGCGAACCGCTGGGCGAACCAGTTATCTTTGTTTCCAAATAAACCTCATATCAATAAAACATCGGGGTGTTAAGATAAATTTGAAATGCAAATTGTACAAATGAAAAGGCATGGGTTCCACTTCAACATTAATTGCTTCAGGTGGGATGAAGACAAATAGCTTCTACTTATTGATAGGGTTTTTGATAGGCATTCTCCAATGGTGATTTTATGGAATTTATTGACCTACTTTTACCTGTTTCCTGCTTTCAAAAATCCTTTTGGGGCCATCACTGATCTGTCAATACCTGTTTAGGTGTGTACCTCAGCTCTTTATTGCTCATCAAACTTGATGTAGATATGTTTATCTGCACTTTATATGAGAATTTCAGTGCTATATTTTCATTGATTGAATGGGGTGCAGTCATGGATCATGCGATATTTTTAAACCACTTAAGAAAGGCTGGGATTATTGTATCAACCGGTACTCTAAGCCCAACAACAGTCCTTACTCTAACTGGCTTCCCAAACAACCTGTTCTCGCAGATTGGCACAAGGACTTGATATTTCATTTTCTTTTAAATAAGTCCTTCCAGTTTCAGGCACAAGGACCAGAGCACAATTGGATTTGCCACATGGTATATGACAGTGATTCTAGCCCATGAAAGGAGATTTACTTGTAGATAACAAGTATTGGACAATTTAGTGTGGTTGATGGAACCAATGGAGAATGACTGCAAACCTTACAACTAAGTATAGGCTAGAGTTGAGTGGGATTTATTCAAAATGCAACGTCCCTCCATGCCAGTTCAACTGTAGTTACACATTTTGTTTTATAAAGATGCCCCTACATGCTCCAGATATCCAAGTTATCAACAGATCTTACCCAATTCCCAACAGATGCCAATGAGTGGTTTTGGTTTGAACTCCACAGCTGATTTTCCAGTTCTCATGGGTTGAATGAAAATTTGTTTGATTTGCAAGGTAATGATGTATTTAGAAACAACAGAATCATCAGTAGGTTAATGAGGAAGGGAAAGGCTGAAGGTGGTGAATGAGGGCAAATCTGAGAAAAGAAAAGAAAAAACAAGATGAGAGGACTAAAATTGGTTGGCTGAAAAGGACTGCAATTCCAAAACAACAAGAAAATAAACTTTGCAAAAAAACAAAAGGAAAAAATAGAAGTGCAACTAAACTAACAACAAAGATAAAATGCATCCTAACCTACTTAGGAGGTAACCACCATGTGGTGGCTACTGGAAGTATCTTTTGAGATGTTGGCCATTAACAGGGATTTCAATTTCCCCTTGTAAAGTTTTCAATTTGCAAGTTCCCTGACCAATTTTTTCCACAACTTGAAATTGGCTCAGCTATAAGTGTTGGAATGTTGTCTTAAGTTGATCTCCATTAGACACCAATACTCGATTATATCTTGAAAACACATCTAATACGGACAACATTTCAGACCCAGAAACACACTATAGAATGTGTTCTATAGGAGGGACATGATAACTATCTTTCTGGGATGCTTGGTTCAGGTTTCTGAAATCGATACATAGCCTGATGTTTCCAATTTTCTTTCTTACTCGCCCGAGATTGGCTACCCAGGGGGTGTGCATGACCAGAAAGATGATTTTGGCATCCAACATTTTGTTAAACTCTTTCTTCACTAATGGTCCTGGGCCTGGATGCATCTATGACGCTTTTATTGGTAGGGATTAGCCTCCTCTTTACTCACATTCATAAGCTTGTCATCTTCGAACACCTGCCAATTTGAGATGTTATCAGACACGAATGGTCTAAAAATCAATTCAACATAATAATTGTTCTTCTTTAATCTAAAATTAGGCAAAATTTTAGCAGCCATACTAGCCATCAGATCAACATTTTGGTTTTGCCCTCGAGGTATGTATGTGATATTAAAAGAATCAAAATTGTCAATTAAGCTCCATACCTCATGCTAATACCTTACCAGGTGTGGTGAATTGCAATGTCTCTTTTCCCTTACCTGATCCATGATTATCTGTGAGTCACCAAAAACTTTAATATTTTTTACCTTCATATCAATGGTTTTCTTCAGGCCCTGCAGCAAGCCTTCATATTTTGTTGTATTATTGGTGCATGCAAACTTTAACCGGCTAGCCATCAAATGTTGGTTCCCTTGCGGGTCAATGAAAATTATCCCAGCACTTGCACCTTCAAGGCAGTTAGAGCCATCAAAATAGAGTGTCCAAAATACAGAGTCTAGTGTTACATCAATTGAATTACTTCCTACGAAACCAGTTCTATTATCTACTATATTACAAGGTGGTTCATCAGTTGGATTACAAGGGAGAGCTTCCAACTGTGTGTTTATTGCAGTTTCTTCAGTTGTTTATGCATGGAATTCTCCAAAACAGGTTTCTGTGGAACAAACATTGAAACTATAATTCCCAAGGATAGAGTTGGTGAACATTACAGGTTCTTGGGGACAATTTAGCTCCGTCACTACGTACTTCATGTATCTTTCACGATCAACTCTCAGCATATCACCCTTCCCCTTCTGAGGCAGCAAGAGATGGGACCAATCAGTTGAGAAGTATCCATTCAGTTTTGCTGACCAATCCCTACTAAGCAGCATTCCATAAGACTCAGATATATCGACTACCACTATATCTATGACTTGTGTGTATTATGGTTTAGCAGCCATCCGAATCAATACATCTTTCAATTCCCCAATTACTTTCACATTCGTCCTGTCTAATTTCATGATTCGAGTTCCAGTTTTCTCAGGTATCGCATGAAGTCTTTTAGCAACAACGTAAGGCATCGCAGTGGATGAGGCACCTAAGTCTAACAAGCAATTGTGCATGTTCATGTTGAATATTTCGAATGTGATAAGGAAAGGGGGAATCACGGATTTATATTTCCTTCCTATCATGGCTGCATTGACATCTTGGTGGTTTCGATTCATTTTTGATAGGGTGGCTTCCATGGCTGTTGGCTTTTGGGTTGTGCTAGGAGTACTAATCGGTCTGGAGACTGACTTCTGGGTTTGGCTTGATCTGAATCGGATCCACAAAAGACTGTCAAGAACATTGACTGTATCGAGTTGAACAAATCCTTGAAAATTCCAAAACAACGATCAAAAAATGCCTTGAACCAGTGGCCATGGCAGGCGATGTGGAACGACGAAAACCTCGGTCAAAGCGCGTTGATCGAGGCCTATGGAGACTGCGCAGGAGGTCAAAGCAGGCCCTGGGAGCCCCGGATTGGGAAAAGGAGGCGATTTTGATGCGTGATTATATTCGCGCATCGTTGGGAAAACAAGGCTAAAATGGAAAAGCCTTAAGCACTCAGTCACGTTGGGAGACGAAGAACCGCAGGCGGGGAAACAGAAAAAACGCTAAAGGACAAAGCCGGACCCGTGCTCTAGAAAACCGACAGTATCGATCGGGGTGCCCTTGAACGGTAAGAGGTTTTGGAGGAGAGTGGAGCGATCCCACTCAGTGATCGACGCGTGGCAGCGGAGGTGAGAGAAAAACCACCGTGATCGCACGCTATCGGTCAAGCAAGTTAACCACGCTCAACGTGCGTATGACGTTGGACCTGGAGGAGCCCAGATCGGAAGGCTGAGATTGCGCCCAATGGAGGAAGCGGAATCGACAGGGGATTAAGCCGCGTTCTAAAGGGATTTGGAGTCTGTTTGACCACCACGATGGAGAAAGAACGCATACACGACGTAACGGAAGAAACAAACTGACGAAGCATGCTGGCACCAGTTAGATGGAGACGGGTGGCCACTTCTCGAGCGTTCATGCTGACGCCGAATAGGGAACTCCAAGCGCAGCTGCAGAAGGTGAATCGACGTAGATGGGAGAGGAACCAAACAGGCATAAGGATCGAATGGTTAAAACCATGAACAGAGACAGTCAAAGGGAGATTCGGAGAGGAGTCCAAGCGACCAAGAGAGACAGTGAACAGTGCACCCGAGAGGAGGATTGAACACAGAGAATAGTAAAGCCAAGCAGAGGAGACAGAGGGCCGAGTTGACCATAGGCAGCATCGAGCACCAGAGAGCTTGAAGATTCAAGCCTTCCCATAGAGGAATCTGTCTGGATTGAGCATCACAGTTGGCTCTTTCCACTGTAGACCAAAGGTCACAGAGCTGGTAGGAAGAGAACGAGTCTGTGTACTCCGTGTGGCTTGGGGAATCCAAGAACCACCCTGCAAAGCAAAATATGTTGTCAGGAGAACTCATATTGAGTCCCTGTATTGTAATCTCTCCGTTGTAAGACACAATAAAACAAGGCCAGCACTGAAGCTGGACTGGAGACGTAGCCCTGGAGAATAGGGTGAACTCCTTATTAAAAACTGTTTGTGTCTTTGTGCTGCTTACTGTATTTCTCTGCTGTATTTCCATTTAAATGTTTGTGTATTGGCAATCTGATCAATCCATTGTTTCAATAGCACAGAACACACACCAACGCATGAGCCTGTAATACCTTTTGTTTAATAAATCTTCAACTGAAGTCACTCATAGGGTGATTATCAGATCAAGTGGTATTAGAGCTCTAGGCTGTAAGGTTAGACAAGCTTGTGTTGGTTTAGCTGTGAATGCTCACTAGATCAAAGCTCAAACTAGGAGAAGGAGAGTTGTGGAAACTTCCTGAAATTGGGAGAGTCTATTCCGGAAGACAATGTCAGAAGAAGGTTCTATAGGGGCAGACCCTCATTCATAGAAAGTTTCCTTGCTATATAATTCTATGGTAGAAGAAATGTATAGGGACTTTAGAAAGCATAAGAATGAAAATTCATCTGCTCTAAATGAGATAAAGAGAGGATGAGTCTCATTCCCATGACGCACTGCAAAGGAAAGGGAAGGAAAGCTTCCCTACACCTCCTAATACCTGTGCATAATAAAGAAGTATCTTGATTAAACTGATGCAAATTGATTTGCCTAATATATTGGAGAGATAAGTTGAAAGTTGATCAATTGGTTTGGACAAATGGATGTTATTCAGGTACAGAACATAGACTCAACAAGAGTAGATTCGCTGGCAAGCCTACGCCTAGGAAGGCAGCTGCATTGGTTTGGTGGGAAGGCAGAACCCAAGCTGATATGAAGAGACATGGTAAGACCATCTCTGTCTGGAGTGAATTTGTTGCTGCAATCAAAAAGCAGTTCTATCCATTGGCCTACATGCAACAAGCCATGATGAGTTGGCAAACTCTTCAGCAGATGAAAGGGAAAAGTGTACAAGGGTATACTCAAGAATCTAGAAACCGAGCATTGATGTTGGGTATATCATTAGACTCACCAGAGACTCTTTTGAAGTACATTGGTGGTATACACAGCTACATGAGGCATACCATCCTCATGTTTAATCCCACTAGTATAGATGAAGTATCTGTACAAGCTACTCATCTAGAAGCTAGATGAAAGAATGGAAATCCAGAAGTTGGGGGACCATCCCAACCCACAGTGAGCAAGAGAAAGGAGAAAATAAAGTAGAAGTGGAAAGCAAGGAAGGCTAACACTGCACAGAAAGGCAAAGCTTCATGCACTCACAGTAAAAAGGAGGGGCATGATGATGAGCATCGCTAGATTCTGCATCTAGAACTGAGACCTAAGAAGTCTGAGGGCAAGAAGAAGAAGATTGTTGCAGCTATTTAGAAAGATTTGGGGTTAGACTCGGGAGATGAAACAATCATTGCAGCCACCGGTATAAAAGGTAAGAATTTTGAACCATCTACTAGTAATTCTGCTCAATCTGTTATTGATGAAGAACATGAGAGAAAAAAACATGAGCTTTTCCATATTCGAGTTGTTTCCAAAAATCAAAAGATTGATACTTTGTTTGATAGTGGCTCACAAGTAAATTCGATTTTTGAAGCAATTGTAAAGCAATTGGGATTAGCAACGACACCTCATAAGAAACCATACCCATTAGGTTGGTTGAATGATAAAGCACAACTACAAGTGACTAGACAGTGCAAACTCAAGTTTTCTTTTGGGTCAGCATTTGTAGATGAGGTTGAGTTAGATATAATTCCTTTGGATATATGTGGAATTGTTTTAGGAAGTCCTTACTTGTATGATAGAAAGGCTATTTTCTATAGAGCTGAGAACAAGTATCTACTTATTAAAGATGGAATCAAATACTTTGTAAGAGCTCACAAACTCAAGAATAATTATACTTTCATAAATTTAGGACAGATGAAAAAAATGATAAACTCATGCAAACAATTCTTACTGATGGTTGTAAAGGAAAAGACACCTGATAAGACCAATATATTTGAGGGTTGTAATACTGATCAACGAGCTAACATAGAAAAGATTGTTTCTGAGTATGATGTCTTATTTCAAGAACCTAAAGGTCTGCCACCGAAAAAGGGAATAGTACATGATATTATTTTACAGCAAGATGTTCCTTTGCCTAGAGAATGTGCAGGTTGTCTGCTTTAGAGAATGCTGAAATCAAGAAGCAGGTGCAGGAGTTGCTCGAGAAAGGGTTCATCAGGCCTAGCACATCACCATGTGGGTCACCCATCGTCTTGGTGAGAAAGAAAGATGGCTCGTGGAGAATGTGCATTGATTATCGAGCACTGAATAAGATAACAATTAAAAATCGTTATCCCCTTCCTCGCATAGATGATCTTTTAGATCAATTGAAGGAATCTATTTATTTCACCAAGCTGGATTTTCACAGTGGATATCATCAGGTCAGAGTTGCAGAGCAAGATGCATGGAAGACTGCTTTCAAAACAAAGCAAGGATTATATGAATGGCTAGTTATTCCTTTTGGCTTGACCAATGCCCCTGCTACTTTCATGAGATTAATGAATGATGTACTCAGACATTTTCTTGATGCTTTTGTTATCGTGTATCTAGATGACATTTTGATTTTTAGTAAAATGTGGGAAGAACATTTGAAGCATGTTAAGCAGACATTAGATGTTTTGAAAAGAGAAAAACTTTATGTTTAACTCTCCAAATGTGAATTTGGAAAAAAATCTCTAAATTATTTGGGTCATATAGTAGGGGGAGGTGAATTAAAAATAGATCCCTCTAAAGTGGCAGTCATCATGAACTGGCCTAAACCCAAGTCTGCTACAGAAGTGAGAAGCTTCTTAGGACCAACACAATATTGGAGGAAGTTCATTTCAAAATTTTCCTCAATTGCAACTCCCTTACATGCTTTGACGGGATTGAACAAGGTGTTTCAGTGGGGAGGCAAACAGCAGAAAGCCTTCGACACCTTAAAAGAAAATATTAGTACATCACCTGTACTAGCACTGCCAGATCTACAAAGACCATTTGAGATCCAAACTGATGCCAGTGACTATTCCATGGGAGCAGTGTTAACACAGCACAATAAACCCATATGTTATCATTTTGAGACTTTTAATCCTGCAGTAGTTAACTATCCTACCTATGATAAAGAATTGTATGCATTAGTTCAGAGTGTGAAAAAGTGGAAAAATTACTTAATGGGCAAGGAAATGGTAATACACACTGATCATCGACCACTTCAATACCTACACTCCCAAACTAAATTGCAGCAATCAAGACATTACAGATGGATGGGGTTTCTACAACATTTTCATTTAGTCATCATATATAAAAAGGGCATACATAACAAGGTTGCAGACATGTTATCTAGACCCATTATAAATGCATCTATCCTACTTAAGCATAATTCTGTGCTACATGAAAGCTACATAGAACAATATGCTCAAGATATGGACTTTAAAGATGTATATGCAACTTTGAGTCAAGGCAGAAGAGTAGAAGAATTGGACTATCATGTGAAGGACCAACTCTTATATTATTGTGGAAAACTCTGCATTCCACAAACTGAGAGAGTAAAGATAATTAGGGAAGCACACACTTCTCTGATATCAGGTCACTTTGGGGTAAGTAAAACAGTTGCACAGTTGCAAAGGTTCTGCTATTGGTCGAAAATGAATGAGACAGTTTCTAGATATGTAAAGGGATGTGCTATGTGTGCTAAAAGCAAGCCCAGTAATAGAAAACTAGGCTAATACACCCCATTACCAGTTCCTTCTCACCCTTGGGAAAGCATTTCCATGGATTTTGTTGGAGGACTGCCTAAATCTAGGAAAGGTCATGATTATCTGTATGTTGTTGTGGATAGGTTCAGCAAAATGTGTATTTTGATACCCTGTAGTAAGCAGATTACAGTTGAACAAACTACAAAATTATTCTTTGAACATGTATGGGTTCATTTTGGATTACCCACTTCTATTGTATCTGATCAAGACACCCAATTTATGGGGAAGTTTTGTTCAAGTCTGTGGGAACTAATGGACACCAAGTTAAAGAAAAGCACAACTTTTCATCCACAAACAGATGACCAGACAAAAGTAGTTAACAGGACAGTGATCTAGTTAATGAGAGGATATTGTAGCAAACATCCTAAGCTTTGGGATGAGCACTTGTGCTATATGCAACATGCTTACAATAGAGCCAAACAATCTTCTACACAGAGATCTCCTTTTGAGACCTGTTTTGGTTTCATACCAAGGTCTCCTTTGGATTTTGTCTTTGGTAAAGATACCATGGTTGATAAACACAATGATGTGGACAAAGCAATTAGGTTCATTGAACAAATCCAGGAGATCCACCAGGCAGTACAAGAATAGCTGGAAAAGAGCCAGGCCAAGTACAAGGCTAGGCATGATAAGCACCAGATGGAGCATAGTTTTCAAGTTGGAGACTAAGTCTGGTTGTATATCAGAAAGGACAGAATGCAAGGTGAGGGTAAAAAGCTAAAACCTATCAGGTATGGACCCTTCAAGATACTTGAGAAGGTTGGTGATAATGCTTTTCACCTTGATCTGCCAGCTTACATGCACATCTACTCAGTCATGAATGCAGATTGCTTAAGGTTGTTTGAACCTTCAATGGTTGAGGACCCTGAAGAGCAGAGTCAATTACCTTCTGTTGACGACCTTCTACCTGAATACCTTAATGAGTTGCAGGAGGATACAATGTTGGACATGAAGGTAAGGACAACGCGCAGTGGACAAGTGGAATACCTCAGGATTGGGATTAAAGGTTCAAAGTCGAGCAGTGCGAAGTGGATTGAGATTGGACAAGTGAGACAGAAGTTTCCTCACTTAGTCGATGCTTGAAGAAAACCAACTTTTGGTGGTCCAAAAGCTTTTTTAGTAGGGAGGCCGTGATCCGAATCGGATCCACAAAAAACTGTCAAGAACCTTGACTGTATCGAGTTGAACAAATCCTTGAAAATTCCGAAACAGCGATCAGAAAACACCTTGAACCAGTGGCCATGGCAACCGACGTGGAACGCCGAGGACCTCAGTCAAAGTGCGTTGACCGAGGCCCATGGAGACTGCGCAGGAGGTCAAAGCAGCCCCTGGGAGCCCCAAATCGGGAAAAGGAGGCGATTTTGACATCGTTGGGCAAACAAGGCTAAAATGGAAAAGCCTTGAGCATTCGGTCACATTGGGAGCCGAAGAATCGCGGGAGGAGAAACAAAAAAAATGTTAAAGGACAAAGGCAGGACCCACGCTCTAAAAAACCAGCGGTATCAATCGGGGCACCCTTGAACGGTAAGAGGTTTCGGAGGAGAGCGGAGCGATCCTAGTTAGAGATCGACGCGTGGCAACGGAGGTGAGAGAAAAACCGTAGTGATCGTGCACTATCGGTCGAGCAAGTCACCGTGCTCGACGTGCGTATGACGTTAGATCTGGAGGAGCCCAGATCGGACGGCTGAGATTGCGCCCGATGGAGGAAGCGGAATCGACTGGGGATTAAGCCGCGTTCTAAAGGGATTTGGAGTCCGTTTGACCGCCACAGAGGAGAAATAATGCATACACGATGTAACAGAAGAAACGAACCGACGAAGCATGCTGGCATCAATTAGATGGAGACACGTGGCCACTTCCCAAGCATTCATGCTGACGCCGAACAAGGATCTCCAAGCGCAGCTACAGAAGGTGAATCGACGCAGGCGGGAGAGGAATTGAATAGGCATAGGGATTGAATGGTTAAAGCCATGAATAAAGACAGCCAAAGGGAGATTCGGAGAGGAGTCCAAGCGACCAAGAGAGACAATGAATAGTGCACCCGAGAGGAGGACTGAACACAGAGAATAGTAAAGCCAAGCAGAGGAGACAGAGGGCCGAGCTGACCACAGGCAGCATCGAGCACCAGAGAGCTTGAAGATTCAAGCCTTCCCATAGAGGAATCTGTTTGGATTGAGCATCACAGTTGGCTCTTTCCATTGTAGACCAAAGGTCACAGAGCTGGTAGGAAGAGAACGAGTCTGTGTACTCTGAGTGGCTTGGGGAATCCAAGAACCAACCTACCAAGCAAAATCTGTTGTCAGGAGAACTCATATTGAGTCCCTGTATTGTAATCTCTCTGTTGTAAGACACAATAAAACAAGGCCACCACTGAAGCTAGACTAGAGACGTAGCCCTGGAGAATAGGGTGAACTCCTTATTAAAAAATGTTTTTGTCTTTGTGTTGCTTACTATATTTCTCTGCTGTCTTTCCATTTAAATGTTTGTGTATTGGAAATCTGATTGACCCATTGTTTCAATAGCACAGAACACACACTAGCACGAGTCTGTAATACCTTTTGTTTAATAAATCTTCAACTGAGGTCACTCATAGGGTGATTATCAGATCATGGCTGCTCGGGATGGTGGGAATTTTGTAGTTCCACTCATTCATAGCTTTCAAGGGAAAATCTCTTTGCTGCGTTAATTTCAACAAATCAAAGTATGTGATATTAGCCCTAGGTTTCTTAAGATCATCCATAATATTGTAATCAATGTTATAGACAGGATAGGGCAGAGTAAACACATAGTTTTTGCCATTCTTAGGTGGGAGTTTACCATTTTGAGTCGCCTTCATTGCAGTGAGAGATGCATTTTCTTTCTCTGTACGATTTGCCACTGGGGTATTCTTGGACTGACCACTAGGTCTACCCTTCTCAATAGGGACTTTGGGAGCAAGTGCCTTCACGGGGCGGACATCTTTATTGGTCTAATCTACAGGCTTTATCACACCCGCAAGTGGCCCCTTGCTTCGTGTGTGGATTTCATTAGTGTGGATCTCTGCCAAACTATCTCCTTGATCATCATTGTTCTCGTTTGTATAGAAATCCCACAGTACATTGATTTGATATTCTTCTTCCAAGGGCTCCTTGGTATTCTTCCTCATCTTCTTGCCCTGGCTCTAGCTCCACTATAGGTTCTCCGTGGTTAAGGAGCGATCTGATAAGAGCCAGCTCTTCTAATTTAAATTCCCTTCATTGGGTGGAGTAGGCAGTGCAAGTGGACCATGACCACCTTCTGCCTTCTTACGATAGAAAGTTTTGAAAGGTTTTCTGTTGTTATACTCTCCTACACTCTCGCTTGTACTCTCTCCAGAATTCCTTTTCATATCGATGACTATATTTTTCAACTTCTTAATGATCCGATGCAGACCTTCTACATCTATGGTATCCTTTTCTTTGCTTTTAGCCCCCTTGTTATCACTCCCATTATTCTTCTTGGATGCTTGAGAGGTTTTCTTTTCTTCAGTTGTAGGGTGGCATGTTGTGAGACTAAGCATTTCATTCTTGAATTTTACTACTTCATCGATAGCACCTTGTAAGGTTTGTGCATTACTCCTCTTGACCCACATCACAGTAGGGACAGGGAAAGCAGTGATGTAGAATTCCATGAGCACCTCCTTAGTAGGTCTAGTGGTTGCTAGAATTCTGTTGAACAAGGTGTTGAACTGGATATTAAAATCCTTGACCTTTTCTTTGGTTTCCATTTTCAAACGAGATAGTTCTAGAACTAAGGCCGCAGGGGTTTTGTCATCGCCATACTTGTCTAAAAAGGCTTGTTGAAAGGTAGCTCACGAAGTGATTGATCCTGTTCTCAAACTAAAGTACCATGTGAAAGCTGCACCAATCAGGGTAAAAGGGAATAGGCGACAAACTATATCTTCATCAGCTACCCCTAGCATGCGTATGACTAGGAAGAACGAATTGATATGGTTTTCAGCGGTGTCTCCCCGCTCAGGGTCGAATTTAGGTAGTATCTTTTCTACATTCTTGGGTAAGGGATGCTGCTACCCAGGTATTGCCATGACATCCTGAGCGAGCCAGGGAGGCAGTGCTCTCGGAGGAGGTGGGAGTTGGTTTCCACCCGGTTGAGGAATATTAGCCATATCAAGGATATGGATGTTTTGGTTGAGGGTTTCTTCGTTAGGATTTTCCCAATCAGTCTAGGGATTTCCTTCAGACGGGGAATCCTCAGGGATTTCTTCCCAAAGGGAGTTGATACTCCGTAAAGAATCAAGCACAATATCTTCAAGAGAAGGGGTTGCAGATGTTTCTTCATTTATGTGATAGACCCTTGGCTTTCTTTTTGCTATTGGAGGTAATGACTGAAAGATAAGGAGTTGTGATAGGGAACGAGCGTAAGCCCGAGTAAGTCTTTTGACTGGTTGTTCCTGAGTGACACGATACTCCCACAGCGTCTCTTCTACGAAATGAGGCTTTTCCGAATGAGAGGAAGGGTCTTTTCGACCTTCACTATCCATGCATTAATCTTTTCAAGTCCATGCAGACATTTATAAATGAAATCATAAAAGCTGTGGACGGCAGTTCAGGCCCTCCTTCTAGCGGAAATTTGTTGACATGGTGAATTTTCGCTATACCAATAAGGGTAACTATCCCGATCGCAAGCCCTAATTAGACCTGCTTTCGTTTGGAATGGCTAGTTCCAACGGGTTTTAAGGGACCCCGTAAACTGTTAAATGAGTTGAAAGGTTGCTTCTGGGAGAAGGCTTCAATTAAATCAACAAAATTAAAATAGCTAACCTATATGTATCAACTCCTATCTAAGCTATTTCTAACTAATCTAGTTTATATCCTAACTATCCTATCCTATCCTATCCTGCAGGAGCAAAACAAAGGAGTTTAAACATCATATATAAATCCCAAGTCCAAATGAATCAATTACTGGTCCACTTAAGAACAAGGTTGTATTAAATCCTAATTGCATTCCAATCATTCATATAGGAATACACATTCCATTTTATGGAAGAAAATCTTGCAACTGATGTTTAACATAGTTTTGAATCAGCAACCTTTCATGATTTAACTATGATGTTGAATCATATTCAAATAACCAGGCATAACCATGAACTGCAAGTTACCAATATGCACAAGAAAAATAAATATACATTTGCATTTATGCCAGCGACAACATTATGATCAAAATACATAAGAGAAGAGGAAAATCAATTTGAAACATAGGCTCCTCATTGAACCAAGCAATCTCTCTTTATTCACAATAAATCAGAGCTGTTTTTTCCAAGCAAAAATCCTTTCTCTCCTATCCGGAGGTATTACTTATGCAATCTTGAATGACCCTCCCCCTTCCATGACCTTTCATTTCCCCTCTTTTCATTACACATATCAGCATATACATATGAGAACGGTTGGTGAAACTGCTGACAAGCCTAGGTCACCTTTGGTGGAGCATTCTACTTCCTGGGGGAACGAATGGATGCCTTTAGGAACAGAGAAGGACTGCGTATCATTTCTTTGCACTTGTGTGGAATGGCTATCATTCTCTGTCATTTCCTGAAAGAAACCAAAGATGTTGCGCTCCTCATTCCACATCTGGCATGCTTTGTGATGTATCTGGCAGTGATGACATCTTGATGGATCGGTGTATTCATGAATGCTTCCACTGAACTGAAGGAGTGCCTCCATCATGCGCTAAGGCGATCCGTCTTCCCTTTTGCAGAGTGTGTTTTTGCAATATTGACACCGGTGGAGCAAAGGTGTCATTTTAACATAATTCACATTTATCCGTTGTCGGGTGTGCTCAGATTTGCCTGCAAAAATAATTTATATCAGCTATGACTATGAGAAATATGGTAAACATGCCTGCAAAAATGAATCTTGTGTTTATATCATTGAATGTGAAAGAATCCCCCCTTCTTTTTAATTTACGAACTGATTAAGTCCCGTGAATGTAAATTCGATTTACATGGAAAATCCTCGCAAAACACATAGCAGAATGCGAAACCCAGACTTGAAGTATTATAGGCGGGAACCTATCCCCTATCGGGTCCGCCATATCACATCCCATCGCTTTAATGGGCTTTCCCTTTGAAAAACCGCGATTATGGAATTTATTGAATACACAAGAAAATGTGGGAAAAACCTGTGTTCGGCCATACAACGGATTTCAAAAATTATATATCGGAGCCTATAGTCATAGGCAGGTCCGTCGTATGGTGTCGTACTTTATGCATGAGCGCTAGACCCCGCCGATAGAGATTTGTGATGGGGGAAGGACAGACCCGATAACATATATATTATGTTTAATCGGATTGGCGGGTCCGCCAATCGCATATCACAATATGCACAGGCCTAGGGCTCCGCGATGCGAGTATGCGATTAGGTTGCGATGCTTATATATTATATAATATATATATATATTATATATATAACTTATATATATAATAATATTATATATTATATTATTTTATATATTATATTATTATTTGTGTATACTATATATATATATATTTAGTAACACGACGGGTCCGTAATGTAAGGCTCCCTTTGAAAACCCCGACTTCAATGTTTTCTGGAAAACATAAGGATATACGGGAAAACCCTCGTCCGCCATTAGGCCAGACCTAAAATGTTATACGCCAGGCTCTATAATCATCGGCGGGTCCAGGGTATCATGATGTGCCTTATATATAGGCCCCGAACCCCGTCGATTGCGATATGCGATATGGTTTCTGGATCCGATAAAGTATATATTGCGATTAATGAAGCCATCGGGTCCGGAAGGGAGCATGCGTAATGTTAATTGCGATAGGCCAAAAAAGGGGTGATTCATGCATATTTTGGAGTATTTCCATTGTAAGGAATTATGATGGGAAAATGATGCGATAGAAGGTTTTGAGGGCTTAAAAGGTTCCGCTGGGGGAATGAATGGAGGGCTAGGCCGGGTGATGAATGGACCGTGTAGTAGGGATTAAAGGGGGGGGGGGGGCTTTGACCATTAAGAATTAAAAATTTGGCTCGGAAATGAGTTAAAGTCTCTAGGACTAAATAGATCATTCGGAGAGGTAGAAGGCCAAATTTTAGGGGACCCATTCAGAATTGCTACCAAGGCAAGTTTTGATAGGGTGGTAGTTGTGGCCACAACAAAAGGCTAACTAAAAAAAGGACAGAAAAAGAAAAAAGTGTAGTTAGGAAGCATTCGTATAGGATAGAGAGGAAAACATTCTCTCATGTAAGGAGGGACTCACATAGAGAGGATGTGAGGAGAGCCAGCGTGGGGACCAAAAAAGGAAGAATCTTAGCGAAGAATATGTAATAGGAGAGGAGAAACATTCTCTCATGGGGAGAGATAACACTCGTGTATGTGTGTACAACACAAACAAAAAGCACTCGTGGAGAGGGCATGCATAGAACAAGCATGGAGCATAGGTGTGTGTGCAAGAGAAGGAAGGAAATTCTTCTCAGGGAGAGAAGGGAGACAAGAGGAGGCTCTTATGTAAACCAGAAGGGAGGCTCTATGCATGATTCTTGTTTACTTGAGATAATTTGATGAAGGAGAATGGCCTTCATGAATCCTCCCTATGATGCTAAGTGGAATTTTCCTTGTGGCTTCTTGGTGTCGCTTAGAGATGGCCAACTACAAGAAATATTGTAGTGAAAATGAGCCTATGGTGGGGTGGAATGTGTCTCACCCTTCATCAGTTGCAGAAAACATAGGATTTTGATTAAAAAAGTACCCTTGTGGACTTCATCTCTATAATGCAAACCATGTTAATGAGAAAGAAATGGATAATGCTTAAATGTATTGTGTTTATGTGATTGTTTTCTTGGTGGGAAATATAGTCTATATGATGTCTATTTATGATAAGAAATTATATATCAAAGCTAAAATGGTTGTATAATACTCATGTATTGACGTTTCTGTATTTTATAGGATCAAGCAAACATTCTCCCATGGGGTTATGTTGATTTGAATGGGGGGGATGATACATTCACCCATAGGGCCATGCTGATTTGGCTAGGTGTGAATGGCCCAAGGAAGTCCTCCTATTGGCCTTGGAGATTGACCCATAGTACTCATATTCCTTGCTTCAGGATGGAGTGATATATTTTTTATAGAGTGGGGTTGATTTGTTTATTTAATGGGGTTTCTCACTCATTAATGGAATAAATAATTCTAGTCTAATGTGGGGTTATAATGTAGGCTCAATAAATGAAGGGGTTCCTTGTGATGAGGGGCTCCTTATTGGGTATCCGCTCAACATTAGAGCACTATATAAAGAGATGAGCATATGAGGAGACACTCATTAGCATAGCAAGCTCATTCAATCTTTTCTAGTGGAGGAGAAATTCAACTAAGGAGAAATCTTTCATCTTTCATCTTCATCATTGTTTCTACTCTTGAAGAGGCTGCACGTGTGAATTTGTACAACTGAGTTTGACTAGGCCACAAGCATATTTGACTGAGTTTGACTAAGTTTCGCCATGAATTGTTTGACTAGTTGAACGCGAACTATTTGAACAATGTTGACTGTAGAGCTTGACCGTAGGTTCACATGTGCGAGTTTGACCATAGGTTGCACGTGTGAGGTTTTGATCGTAGAAAGTTGACTTTTGATTGATTTGACCAATGTTGACTAGAAATAGTTTGAATAAATTTGGTTGGTGATTTGACTTGAATTATTGGCACAAATTTTTTATTTGTAAACCTTGTTGAAAACAAAACTTCTCATCATGAAAATGTTGTTGGGTTTTCTCCCAATGTTGGGTTTCCCAGGGTAAAAGTATTGTGTCTATTGTGCATGGATGTCTTCCTGTGGTCTTTATTGTTCCAGTGCATTTACAATCAATATGTTCTGTGTGTAATTATTCAATGAAAACAATGGCATGAGAAAAATTGTTTGAAAATCATTAGGAAATAAATCAGATCATAAAATTGTATTCTTCTGCACTTGCTATATAATTTCGACAATATGCCACATAATAAATCTTTAATATACTTATGTGCCATACTTTTCATGTTATAGATTGGATGTAAATGACAACTTAGGCATGGAATTGAAGGGATTTTAGTCCTAGTAATGGTTGGTGTTCATGGTCTATTCTTAAGCAGACTAGAGAAGCGCCATACTAGTGGCAGTAATCCGAGGGTTTTTGTGAATGACGTGGATGTCAAAGGCATGAACAAAAGCCTTGATTTCAAAAGGGGAGACTTGAGCGAAATAGTCTTCTCATAAAATCTAATGGAAACATGAAAGAGTTCACTAAGGAGCCTTGGAGTTTTTGGGGGCCAACTGAATGTTTAAAACAACCATAATGTACACTGGTGTAGACTATTGACTTGTGGGAAGGTATTTCCCTGCAGGGAATGAGAGGGTTGGAGACCTCAGAGGGAGAAAATTAGGTATAGAGGCCTCTTTGGCTTCTTTGAAGGTAGACTTGGTTATTGGTAGTAAAAGGGAGGGATTTTATTGATGTTGTAGCCCAAAGGAGACCTATGTGTCATTGAGAGTCTTCTATGTATATCAAGGCCCTAGTGAGGATCCTTCTTTAGCTTTTGAGACAAGCTAAGGACTATTTTTGTAGTCAAACCTTACTTAGGAAGAAATGTTGGGTTGATCCTTTTGTTTTAGGTGAAGAGAAATTTGGGGAAAAAGTCCTTTGTGCATAATTCTTATGATAATTTGAGGTTTGGAAGCCTTAACCTTATCCCCTAGTCACATGGCCAGAAAAAAAAGATGTGACACAATTCCATTCGAAAGGGGGCTTTTCGAAATATCTAAACCTTGGGAGGATTAAAGAAATGTTGCTTGAAAAAAACTCTGGTATTGCACGTTCTGATCGATAGACTTCACTTGACGACAAAGTTACCAGTTACCGTGCAGTTAACTAACAACAATGGATACTAAAGTATCAAGAAAATCTGAAGAATGATGTCATGATGATGTGGCAATTGCATGTGGAGGAAATGTGTCACCCATATTTGACATTTTTGACTTGCTAACTAGGCAAATATGAGTGACACATGGTACACGTCAGTGGTGCCACATTGTAGGAGACATGTTAGCATTTACCACATGTCAAGTTTTGAATGGTTGTTGTAGAATGATGTAGCATGTTGAGTTGTCATATTGGCATATTAACATGTCATGATTTCATGAGGCTTGTACTAAGGAAAATTTCCAATATCCCAAAATTCTAGTATACATCTTAGCATTTCCACATGACAGGGATACGTCAATTTCTGCCATATGTTAGACTGCGATTGTATGTCAGAGATATGAGGTGACATGCTAAGTTGGCCACTTGCCTATTAGCCTATTGAGAGATTGCAATGATATGTGGTTATAGAGAATTGGACAATATTTCTGTCTTGGGATATTGGTGTATAGACATATCGGGGGTTTAAACCCATATTGATATATTAACATATCAGGGTTTATATGCATATCATTATATTGGCATATGATGGGTTTTTACCCATATGAGCATATCAACATATCGAGGGTTTATGCTCATATCGACATATCAACATTTTGAACCTACAACTTATCAAAACACTAGAACCCTCGGGGATTTGGATGAGGCACATTTTATGGAAAACATTGATATGGTGGGGCTTTAGTATGACAAATGAGTAGCGAACATGGACTAATGCAAGGGAGACATGTGGCCAAGGCCTGCCACATTTCCACTATACATGGCTTGTAGTCGTGGTCGTAAGAGGATAGATATTCGAGTGAGCATAACTTTATGCCTAGAACTTAGAAAGAGATAAAATTTATATAGTTGAAAAACTTTGAATGAGCAGGAGACAATGGAAATACCGAAATTGTTATTTCAGGTGATGGAAGAAAGAGGAAATTTGATAATCCCATCTTCATAATAAACCTTGAAGGTTGAGTCTAGTTATACCCTGCATCGTTAATCAGGTTTTAAGAGGTTGAGTTTGTAACATTTATGTAAATTCTTTAAATATATGTCTCATATCAACTCCATGTTAAACATCAAAATAATTATATATCTCTTTCATACTAAATTACAAAAAGCATTTCTTAATATAGTAATATCATTTAAATTTATAATTTAATATTTATGAATGTAGAGGTGAGAATAATTTTTTTTTTTTACATAATCAGTTGTTGTTTGTATTCCAAAAAAAGATTGGGGAGGCTAAGCTCCATTGTTACAAGGCATTATGCACGGAAAGCAAAATAAGGAAATATTACAGGAGGGACAAAATTCCCCTTTGCTTCTGTCATTCTTGACTTTTGGAAAACCTGAACTAGTATAGATTCTAATAAACCGAAGCAGTGAGAAACAAAATTTGCAAGTCATGCTTAATCAATGTTTATATGACTGATTTGGTGGGCTATAGATTCATCAGGATTGCCTTCAACACCTTCATTCCTTAAATTCGATGAGCTGGTGTTGGGAGCGTTACTTTTTTCCATGATGAACTTCAGGATGTCAATGGACTCTTGGACGTGACTGCATCTATTTGAAAGGTCATTGAACTACTCCTGAAGAGTAAAAAATCTGTGAAGAAAGAGATTGAGGTCGACCTCATGCTTCTCCTTAGTGATCTGAGCATGGGTGTCGATTTTGGTGTCCAAAATCTTCTGGTAAGCTCGGATTTGCTCCAGTTCTGCTTGCAGATCAACACAATGTAAGCAGTCCTTGCTTCTCGCCATTGCGTATGGCCAAATTGAATTCTCCGTGTGCAGCAAAGGCAGAGTGCTGCAAGATTGCTGTTCCAAAGAGCTTGGGGAGAAAATCTTGGTGGAGGTTTAATAGAAATGAACCCGAGGGAAGGAGAACGAAGGCTTAGAGCAATATAGGATCGGTTGGGAAAAAACGAGGGATGGAGCGAACGCAACCAAGGAAAGGAAGAGTTGTGATTCTGAGTTAAGGGCGTGAATATGTAGGCAGGCTCTGACAAGGGGGATAAGGAAGAGCGGAGAGGGAGTCACGGGAATAATGAGAGATAAATCACGGGAAAGGGATGAGAGAATCATAGCACCTTGGGTGATCGGACAGAAGTGGGATTGGCCGATCGATTTCAGAGATATGGTGGTAAAGTCATCATCATTATAGATTTCAATGAAGATTTTTGCTGCAACAAGGATTAGATTCCGCTTGGAGACATTGCGTGCAACAATGAAAAGGTACCCAATGTTATTGAAAAATTCTGCGGCCAGTCTGAGTATTGATTTGCTTCTTATCATGGCAAGTAATTTTGTGATTCGATGGTGTTGCATAGGAGATTGCCTATGGATTTGGAGCAGGCTCTATTTGCACGAGTATCGGCCTCCTTGTTGAGGGAGCAAAGAACATGGAAGAAACAGACTTCTTTCATTTTCTGGGTTGGAGCTTGACAATGATTAATAGTTTGTTGCAGGAGCACATTAGAGGTTCTCCGACTATAAACCATTAGACTAATTATAATGGCCGAGTCTCCAAGGATCATGGTAGTGCTTATGCCAAGTTTTTGAAGCTGAATGAGCCCTTGGTATAGTGTGAGAGCTTCAGCCCTGTTATTGGAGAGGGGGCCTAATCCCCATTCATAAGCCATTTTGATATCTCCATTGGCATTGCAGATGATTCCACCAGCCCTTGCCATTCCTGGATTAGATTTGGAGGCCCCATCAAAGAAGAGATAGTGAGTGTTATAGTTTCTGAGATAGATGGAAAACTCCTCATATTTCATTCTTATTTTCCAATTGTGATTAGAGTTGTTGCGTTGGATGCTAATGTCACTCCTGATTTGGCCACTGTTACTTTTATCCAACAAGTGCCCTATGAAATTCATTTCTTCACCATAGAGATTAGCGATGTCAATTTTCTTTTGACTTTTGACTAAGATAGCTTCCAAAGTTAGGCTCCTTGCCTTGCCACATAATTTCCTGATGTTGGTTTCTTTGTCTTTGAAGACCATACGGTTTCTTGCCAACCATATGTTCCACAGAAGAGAGTAGGGAAGAGCATCCCAAACTCTTCTACCAATATTGTTCTTCTTTCGTTGCCACAGATAGTTCCTCTTCCAAAGATGCAAAACTTCAACAATGGAGTTATGGGAGCTCCAGGGGAGATGTGTGTTTAGAAAGATTTCTTTCCAACAGGCAGTGGCAAAGGGGCAATCGATGAAAAGGCATTGGATGGTTTCTTTAGCTGCTTGGCAGTTTGGGCAGCGAGATGGACCAATTATGCCTTGTTTTTGCAAATTATCAGATGTGAGAACTTTCCCTTTTAGGAGGACCCAAATAAAGAATTTTATTTTTGGAATGGTCTCTGATTTCTAGGCAGTTTTCCAATGCGCCCAAATGGGCATGGAATATTCATTGTTACAGATATGCTGATAGGCAGCTTGGACTGTGTAATTAGAGCCTAAAGGATCCCAACGGAAGCCATCGTTATTGTTTTTTTTATTGGGGCAATGCTATGGAGATGGGTTTAGAGATTAGCAAAACTTGCTTCAAGATCAATGGGTATGTCAGGAAAGATCCATCCTGTCAAAATCTGTGATTAAGTGTCCCACTAAGATATCTGGTCCAAATAATGAAGCCCTATGCTGTCAAAGAAAGATAGAATCTGACCAGTTCCAGGTTTGTTGGTGATGGGCTGTTGACCCATTATTTTGTCTGCTCTGATTCTGATATTGTTGCCTCCCTTGGGAACTTTGGAAATGTTTTGGGCAAGAAAGCGGATTGCTTTCTTACACAACCTCCAGATTTTAGAGTAAGCTCTGTTAAGGATATCATAATCCAAGAGGTGTTGCCTTGGAGATTTAAGATATTTGGCTTCCAACACATTTTTCTACCAAGTAGATTGGTCACTAATGAGTCTCCAAACAATCTTGCCACCAAACGCCAGATTTAAGAGCTTGGGTGATCTGATTCCTAAACCTCCTCGTTCTTGGGCTTGACTGACTTGTTTCCAACTTATAAGGTTGTACTTCTTCTTTTCATTTTTCCCCCCTTGCCAAAGAAAATAACGGAGGATGGCTTCCATTTGGTGATGAAAATTTCCAGGAGCTTGTAGAAGTGTGAATTGATATAAGGACAAAGAAGAAAGACCTGTTTTTAGAAGAGCTGGGCAGTCTGCTCTATTAAGCCAAGAGGAGGCCCATTGTTGCACTTTCCTTTTTATTTTATCTATGATAGTATCCTATACTTCAGCTTTCAGAGGACCAACACTCACTGGCATGCCTAGATAAGTGAAATGCCCCCAGTCTAACTTGCAAGGGACCTAAAATGTGCTGGTGATATTATGAAGAACTTGAGCAAAAGTGTTCCAACCATAGATGCAGCTCTTGAGATGGTTGACCATACCCCCTGAGTGGCTCATGTATTTGTCTAAGAGGGTTTTGAAACAACGAGCTATGATATTGGAGGCTTCTCCCATTAATAGTGTGTTGTTAGCAAATTGGGAGTGATTTATGTTTTTTACTCCATTCCCAAATTTAATACCTATGATAAGACCGATTTGCTGATTATAGTCCAAGGCCTTACTAAAGGACTCAACCATTAAGATGAACAGGTAAGGAGAAAGGGGACAACCTTTTCTTAGCCCTCGAGAGGATTGAAAGGAAGGCCCTGGTCTGCCACTAATGAGAGGAGAGATCCAAGGACCTGAAATGCAAGCTTTGACGAGGTCAAGGAAGGGCGTAGAAAATCCCATTTTCTTTAGAACAACAAAGAGGATTGAGTGTCTAACTCTGTCGAAGGCATTGGCTAAGTCTAGTTTTAGAATGAAACATTTTTCTTTTCTAGATTGGCTGGAGTGTATAACTTCTTGGACAAGGAGAATGGAGTCAGAAATTTGTTTATTGGCCAAGAAGCCTCCTTGATTTTCAGAAATAAGCGAGGGGAGAATAGGTTTAAGACGAGAAGCGAGGATTTTGGTCAAAATTTTGTAAGATGAATTGCAGAGTGAAATGGGTCGAAATCGGGAGAAGGATGAAGGTCGATTCTCTTTAGGGAGGAGGGAAATATGGGTGGCATTAGTGAAACCTCCAATTTTTCCCTTGCGTTGAGTTCATTTTATCATCTTAACAAGGTCTTTTTTTATTATTCCTCAATAAACTCGATAGAAGCAGATGAGGAAAACCTCTGGGCTAGGAGCTTTGTCTGGTTGAAGCATCCAGATAGATCTTCTTATTTCTTCTTCTTCAATCTCCTTGATCAGGTTTTCATTGATTTCCTCACTGATCTCAATGGGGAGGTGTTGCACTAGATCTGAGTAATCTTCAACCTCTTTCGTTTCAGTTAAGAGGGCGCTGTAATAATCCGAGGCTACCTTTTTAATAGCACCTTGAGTGGTTTGGAGATTGCCTTCAACATTGATGATGGAGGTAACATTGTTCCTAGTTTTCCTGACAGTGGCCTACTTATGGAAGAAAGCAGAATTTTTGTCACCTCCTTGCAACCATAGCTGCCTTGATTTTATTCTCCATTTTTTTTCCTCCGCTCTATTGGCATGATATAGCTGGAAGTAGAGATCACCTTCGAGTGCTTTGTATTCCTGTGAAAGCCCTCGCTCCTCTGTTATGCTGTGAAGTTTCTCCAATTCATTTTTTATTTCAATTTTGTCCTTCTCAGTTTTCGTATAGTAGTTTTTTGCCCATTCCTTCAAGGTGCTTTTGGTCCTTTTTAACTTGTTTTCCCATATATATCCCGACGATCCTTCTATGTGCTTACTCCATGTGTTTTTGACAATCTCCTCAATAGTAGGAATGCTTCTCCATAGTGGACTATATTTAAAAGGTATGGGCCCTAAGGGACAATGGGCTTCGAGAACAAGAGTTCTAGGGTAATGATCAGACACTGAATAGGGGAGAACAACAGCATAAGCGATGGAGTAAGATGAGAGGAGCGTGACATTCACCAAGATCCTGTCTAGCCTCTCCATGATATTCCCTTTGCCCAGTCTGCTATTATTCCAAGTATATCTGCGATTTTTTGGTACAACGTCAACTAGATCATGATTCTGCATGTTGATCTCCAACTTTTTTTTGCAAGGGTCATGAGAAAAACAACCTTCTCTTTCCTCATTGTAGTGAAGTATGAGATTGGGGTATCCACCAAGAATAATATTGTTGTTTCCTTCTTCATCTATGTCTGCTTTGAGGGAAATCCAACACTGCTCTCT
The DNA here is from genome assembly GCA_000404065.3 of Pinus taeda. Taxonomy (NCBI): domain Eukaryota; kingdom Viridiplantae; phylum Streptophyta; class Pinopsida; order Pinales; family Pinaceae; genus Pinus; species Pinus taeda. The sequence continues at coordinate 83,068 of APFE031674246.1, read as the reverse complement.
GTCTCTATTGTGCATTGGCGCATAGATGTTGTAAATAACAATCCTTTTGTTATCTATTAAGCTCTATAGAGTGACTTTAATCTAGTACTGGTTGACTGTATTTGTTATGTGTTTCCAAATGTTCTGGTTCCAAAGGGTTGCAATTCCCCCGGAGGCGCCCCTTGATTCGCTTATGCATCCATTATACTGCTTGAGTTGTCCAATGATTTCTTTCATTTCCTGGTGTCCTTGTTTTGTTTCTTGTAGCAATAGGGTTTCTGATTTCTCATGTATTATTAGATCTTTTAGGCCAACAATTTTGGAGGGGTGCCCTAATCCCCTGTTATTCCAGGATAGAACTTTCATCATTGAGTGCGAGGGATACAGAGAGTTGCTCACCCTCCTTGTTCCATATGCATTGCTTCTTTACTGTTTTGCCCCAAAATGTAGGTCTCTATGTGGTTCTGCATACCCATGGCAATATCCTTTTGAGTGTTTTCATCTCTCTATTGCTTGGTAGACTTCCTTCCTGGCCCTTGTTTTTTTTGTGTGTCCAGAGTTACACCGTGCTTTTAGAAGAACTCCTGGTAGATCTAGAAGAAGGAGGACCGTGGGAAAAGGAGGATATTAGCAGGGGAGGGGGGGGGATCGATAGCATTATCTTGGGACATGGAAGGGGGGTTATCTTCATGGGGGGAAATGGCGGAAAAAGGGTTGGATGAAGTAGGGGAAGGGAGAGGAAGGGTAGGGGATGGGGTGGAAGAGATAAAGAGGGGAGGATTTAGTGATGAGGTGGAGGGGAAGGCTGTGTTAGCCTTGGGAGGGACAACTTCAGGGTTTGCCTTGGGGTTGGTAGCAATCTTCTTTTTCTTGACCGTTTTCCATTGATCATCTTGTGAAGCATTTTCAACATCAACTAATTTAGAGCAACGATTGGTAAAATGGCCATATTCGTGACATACCTTGCATTTAAACGGGATCTGCTCGTAGTCCGATTGTTGGATGTGCATCCAGTCATCCACTTTGAGTTTGATGGCCTCAGGGAGGCCTTTGCCGAGATCAACTTCAACACATATGCGAGCGCAGGCTTGCATGTTATCTTTTGGCTCACTGCGATCAATAAATATACCAACAGCGTTCCCAATGGCTTGAACCGATTCATCTCCCCAACAATGGAGAGGAAGGTGAGGGAGCCGAACCCAGACCCGGACTGCACTAGGGACATCCAATTCAGGGTCAAAATCCGGAGTCCATTTGTTGAGTTATAAGCCTTTGGAGTCCATGAAATATGGTCCATTTCTAAAGATTAGATCCTTGTCTGCTCTTGATTCAAAGTGGAAGGTGAAATACCCTTTCCCATAGAAGCGGATGGAAATTTTGCCTTGTATTTTATCAGACCAGTTTTGTTCGACCCACCTTTGCATTGTCTTCGGAGAGGACCAGAGACCAGTGAATTGTCCAATAAGACCTCGTTCTGCCAGAGAAAATGTTGCCATACGAGGGAGAGTGGGAGGAAGAATCACCTCTTGCAGAACATCTAGCTTCTTAACAGCTTGGAGATTGCTGGGCGAGGGTGCTGAGGTGGTGAGGATTTAACTACGGTAGAGAAAGTTTGTTGCGCAGCAACCGCCTCCGGGGTTGCATCTAGAGGGGCCATGGCGGAGGGCCGAAGGCCGCAAGAACTGGTCAGCACTCAACAGCAAAGTGACCTAGCCTATTCGCCTCTTCCTCCACAACAAAGAACCGTTTTTTAGAGGTGACAATAAATATTAGATAAATAAATAATTATAATTTATCCAATGTCTCTTCCAACCTATTTATGGAAAAAAATAAAAATGAAAAAATAAAAATATTATATATATCCAAAAACATCTTTAATATATTATATTATTTAAAATAACAATTTAATGTATTAATGCATTAAATTCTCTTGCATAATAATTTAACTATTTTACATGCTCGAACACACATCATCCACAATCTAAAATTAAATCTATAGCCTTGAAAATTTATAAAGTATTTATAAATTTCATAACTCAGAATTCCATCGACATGAACACATACCACAATACAAAATTCCACATCATCACTATGAATGCTTGCCACACCACAATGCGGAGTTCTATACCATCAACATGAATGGTTGCCACATATGATGTGGCAATATTGGGTGGGTGTCCATAATGACAATGGATTATAAAACTTGTCTCCAAAATAATGTTTGCCATCAAGTGAATAAGAGGGACCTACCTCAGCTGCAAGCTCATTTCTAAGGAAACATTAATGTCTAATTTAATGAGTTACTAGTGTAATATTTAGATTGTGTGTACAAATCTTATCGATAACCACACCCATGTGCTTTCAATACCCTCTGATCATCACTTTATTTTATTTTGTCGTCTTTGATACTTGAACCTTATTATTACTTTCAACTAATTAAATGAAAAATTTCCATACTTGGATGGGTTTATTTTAACTCTAATGAAAATTTTCCATACTTGGATGGGTTTAGTTTAACTCTATTTATTAAAATAAAATTTTTATTAATGTGTACGCAACGTTGAGAAAGCCTAATGATAAATGTCATTAGTGTGTACACAACATTGAAAAACCCTAATGACATAGTACTTCTTATAAGAATCTCACACATTCATGTATGGCAAAGAATAAATTCATCTCCTTTCATAAAAAGTGGTGTGGTTTTTATGTTGATGTTGTATGACTAATTGTGAAAATGGGAATGCTATTATAATTTTGAGAAAAATATTAAAAATATCATTATTTTTTTAATGTTTTTGAATGATGTTATTTAATTATTAGAGGTTTTTAAGTTTTTTTTTGAATTTGGAAAAAAATAATTTTGGTTAAATAATTTTTTGTTATTTAAAATGCATTTTTGATTATATATCTGGATTTAACATTTTGAAAATTTAGGCACTCGGATTGTGGAGAGTTTATAGCTCAAATTTGTAATTCTAACAAACCCTTACAAGGTTTTGACAAATTGGCCATAAAATATGCCTAGAAAAACTCCAAAACATATAATAGATAGACTATGATTTTTTGAATTATATTAATTTGTTATTACCAAAATGTAGTTAAACATTTTTTTAATGATAAGCAATTTGTATTGTATTTTTTGCCCTTCTTCTTTGTTGCATGAGAAACTCCATTTCTATGGACAGGGAATGCTCTTGCTAACCTTTCTTTTTGGAATAAGAAGAAAAGTTTTAAAATTTATAAAATGGTGATATCACTTAATTTACATGTTGTTCTCCTATTATGTTTATGTTATTCAATGTACTAGGTTTTATTATATTAAAGTTATTTACACATAATCTTCAATTTTCTCATTTCTCAAAAATTAGTTGTGGTTCTCAATCTCACTCATCCACTTGACATAGGGAAATGGGGAACCAACCATTTCACTATTGGCTGAACTTACAGGCAAGATAAGTCTAGCACAATAATTTTGGATTTAAAATGAAATTATTATTTTTTAATACTGAAATAGATTTAATATCTTTAAATATTTTTATTGTAATTAGATTATGCAATGAGATGTTTGCAATTTTATCAATTCAAAATAATTCTTACTAGATTTT